>CAJDYZ010010043.1:8206-24613 GCA_903986555.1 Heterotrigona itama | reverse complement strand
GGCTACAGAGAAGAGGTCGTTTTCCTGAACGTGCAACGTACGTATAAAACCTTAATATTTACATTTGTTGGTACCATTGTCTACTAAAAATAGTAATAATATTTATTACAATATAACACTGTAATTACTTTTATACTTTTATATTCTTACTAAATATTTATTTTTGCTCACTTTACATACATCCACGTTTTAATCAGTTTTTTGTACATTGGATTTATCATTACGCAGTAGATTCTCGATTATACGAACTGATTATGTTGAGATATTCGAACGACTCGTATTATAATTACACTTCATATTACAAAAACGATAATTTATTACTATTCATGTATTACGTACATATCTTTCTAACTAATTCAACAATTCAAATTTATTTAATAATTCAAAAATTAATTCAGAGTAAATCGTTTAATAATGAGTGAAAAATTGCACTACTTTTGCATTTAACGACACTATTATATTATTTACGAATTTGTTATTTAATATCAATAGTAATCAAATTAAATCAATTAAACTGAATCATATTTTCAGCGTTACCGAAGCAGATTCCAAAATACAGACCAGAACTGCATCCAGTCCGAAGGAGAGAACCACTCGGCTACAACGTCTGGTTGGAGACCATCGAATCGGCACCAAGCTTCACCTTCCTCCTTCGACCGCGTGTCATCCAAGTCAGACAAAACTGCAAACTCCTTTGCTGTCTTGCTGGCAATCCACCGCCAACGGTGAAATGGTACAAGGACAAAGATGAACTGTCTAAGCTTCATTACTCGATGACGAACGCGGATGGCGTTGTCACGATGGAAATCATCGATTGCAAACCAGAGGACAGTGGCAAATATCGTTGCGTTGCATCGAACAAACACGGAAAGGATGAGACTAGCTGTGTTGTTATCGTCGAAGGTATAATTTTAAACACACATCGTACGAGTGACTTTCAGTTCACGCAGATGGTATCATTTTAAATTAAAATGAAAGGTATAACACGACATTGTATTCCACTTGTACCACTGTTCTATGATATTTTACAAAATTGTGGATCTTCTTTTTGCATTTTTATGAAAGAATACAACTTGAATAGAAATTTATTTCATTTATTAATATAGTATTATACTATTGTTATAGTACAGTATTATAGTAACATAGTATATATATATATATATATATACTATTATAATACTGCATAATACTATTATAATATTATAACATGTAATACATAATACATATAAATGTATAAACATATATTGCACGTTATACATAGTTTTACGCATTTATCAATGCAGCACGAACTGAAAATTCTTTCGTCGGTGATACATCGAACGTCAAAAAAAAAATATTGTTTTTTTTTTACAATTGATACAAAATATATATTTCTGTTACCTTATTATCGGTATTTATAGTAATATGAAACATTTGTTTCTAGGCACTGGCGAAACAGAGGAGCAACAGAAATTAGCGCACGACCTCCTACATTCCGGAGGTACAATTTTTGGAATATAGCCCCTTCTTGCTTGCAATCCCGCTTGATCGTACATTAATTTGAAAAGCACAATCTCTCCCTGTAAAACTGCTTGAAACAAATTATACCTGTACAATTGCTTAAAACAAATTGATCAACAACGATCAACATTATTTCTTTAAGGGAAAAATTATATATTGATATCTTGGAAGGCAGAAGTATCTTCAGAAAATTTTTTTTTAAACAAACAATGCAACTAAATCAATTTATCACTTATTGTTATATATAATTAATATGTACATATTGAAGAGTGTACCAAAGAATTTTTGAATCTACCCTACCCTATCAACCTTATATAAGCCTAAATTTATAAGCTTTTTTCCCCTTTTTTTTTCACATTTATTTCTCCTCAAAATCTCTCTGCTGCCACAAAATCGCCCTTTTTGCGTTGATAATAATTAACATGAAAACAAAACTATATATCCAGAAGGTAGGAGCGTATATTTATCATGCTATTTATGGAAATTTTAATATCTCAACAAGTAACAAAGCGGCAATGCATCACAAATATTTGCAATTTAAGAAGATGGAAAGAAATCTTTAATTCGGTTTTTATTCATCTGGTCTTAATCGGACACATAATTTTTCTTATTTACTATCGGCCAAATTGAGAGATATTTTTGAAAGAGAAACGCAATTGAAATTTTGATAACATACAATTTGTAAATAGTAACAAAATTTATTATCTTATCATTACTTATCTATTTCTGGATCATTGCAACTTTCCAGCATTTATGAAGCTACCATTAGTGATTTTGTTTAATTTTCCATACAAATAACCTTGATATTGCTTTATTGAGTTCGTGGACATTTCATTTATTAGCAATCAAAATACAATTCTATGAGCCAACTTCCTCTTTGGCCATCTAGTTGGTTTGTTGAACTTATTAATTGAAGAAAACAAGTTAACTCCCCTACTCAATCTCTTTCTTTACGAGACTCCTGCTGATAATAAGTGTATATATTAAATATTTATATTTGCATATGTTCTAATTCGACACATGTGAAATTAGTCTTTATTATCTTTTAATTTTAAAAGTATATAGATGCTTTTCATCGATACACAATACGTTTAAAATATTAAAAGATGACTGATGCTTCCAGTTATGTCAAAACTGATACTAATAACACATGCCATATCGTTCCCATCGTACTTAAATTATTTCTAAAAAAATTCTACATACTATCCACAAGTATTTGAACATCTGAAATACGATCAAAAAATTAATATTCTTCTTATATTTTCATAGTTCTATTGAAGATCAAATACTCTACTGAACTTAAACTAAGACATAAATTTTTCAGCCGAGTTCCATGTTTATCTGTAATAAATGGTTTATACTTCAACTTCAACAAAAAAACTTCATGAAATTTATATAAATTTTTAAAATTCTTAGTTATTTAAATCAAACATATTGACAATTTAACAAATTAATTTTGACAAATTAATATTGACTATTGATATCTATTAAGATATATGTATATAGTTATTTGAAATAGGAGAAACGAAAATTAAATTAAAGAGTTCATTCAAAGTACATATTATTTGCTACAATTTGTAGGTGCCTAAGTAGTAGTATAGCATATTGTCATGAATTTTACAAATTTTTTTCATAAGATTTGTTTTAGTAATCTTCCTAATATAATTATCCGTTCTCAAAAGAAAAAAAAAAGAAAAAAATTGTAAAGTATCCATTTCTTCGATTTTTTGCAATGTCTTCCTCTCTTAAAAATTTGCAAATCTTCCGCGTTCAACTTGAATTTAAACTTCTTATTTATTTTCTTACCAAACAGTAACTTCTACTAACTTATTAAATATTAATTTAATCGCTTGATATACTTCTGTTCTTAAATATTAAAATATTTGCTGATTTTATACGAAACGCGGAGCCAAAATGGAATAAATCGACTACTACAAATATCAAAATTCATCGGTATTAAAAGTGAAAAATATAAATGAGAAAATAACTTTATTATATTATTTATAATTGACGGCCAAGATTTTATATTAATCAATAATCATTTATTAGGTTCCTAATGCCTTTGATTCTTCATATATTCATAAGTATCTTATTATTAGTATAATCTTTACTAAATTACCAACAGCCTTAATTTAATTTCGTCGATACTAATGAATTTAGATTATTTATTACTGATTTAAATCAAACGGTTGCGTTTTCTAGAAAAAAATATTTGAAAGTGAAATATTATTTTGTAGATCGAAAATTCATCGAGCAACCGCTGAAACCAGCACCACCTCCGATTATAACGGTACATAAAGCCGGTGGATACAGTGGTTACAGTTCCACTACTACACAGGGTCACAATTATAGTAGTTCTACCACAAAATACAATTCCTCGAGTTCATCTTCATATAAAGTAAGTAGAATAGAGGAGAAATAAGCAGAAATAGGTTCTGAAACATTTCGTGCCATTTGAGCTTTAAATTTTCTTCTATCGTTATACATATTAAATATTTGTATAAATATTGATTAAATGTTTTATAATTATATTACACGTACGTTATATTACTTTATATTGTGTCGCATTGCGTCGAAATAACTCAACGTTGACGAAAATTAAACAATTGGCAATTAATATTTGATACATGTAATTCGTCTAGGCTACAGATTCCAGCACAGAAAAACGAAGTACCAAGAAATACGGACTCGATAGCACAGGCAGTCCATCTCGTTCTAGGAGTACAACAAAAGAATTAATTTGTAAGTTAAATATCTTATTTTCTTTGAAGAAACTGTATGATCAAAACGAACGGTTTGATAATTGATTTTGTTTAACTATTATCACATAAAGATCCTCCGGATGAATCGATGAGAGCACCGCAATTCACGAAAAAATTGAGTGATCTCACTATCAACGACGGTGAACAATTGGAACTTAACGCAAAAGTTGATGGTGATCCAGAACCACAAATTACTTGGTCCAAGAATGGCAAGGCAAGTAGATAGTAGATATATACGAAAAAAGTTTGATTCCATCGCGAGCCTCGAATTTTGATATTGCTATTGTTTCCAGAAAAAGATTTTTAACATTTTGAAGAATGAAAATGAACCTATGAAAATAACAATTTTTATCATACTTTGTATAAACTCGAAGTATTTTTTGACGTTACTAAAATCAGCCTGAAATATTTGAAAATAAGTAATGCAATATATACATATTTTTACATATTTTTCGCAAGTAATTGCAAAGTGAGAAGTTCAGATTTTTTCGAATAGTGTTACTGTAGTTTTTAACTTTGCTTCTAAACTTTTTGTTTAAGAAAAATGTTACAAAATGACGAATTATTTTGTATGTCCAGAGCTTGTTCTACAAAAATTGAAATTAATTTTTCTGAATCACTGAGAAGTTCGTTATATAAAACAAATTGAATAAAATTCGATATCTGGGCTATCAGTCTTAAAAAAGTCGAGATACAGTATAAAGTTAATAAAATTTCTTTATTAGACGTTGAGTTCCTCGGGAATTATGAGCTTGAAGTATAAAGGCGGAGTCGCAACTCTCGTTATCAACGAGGTATTCCCTGAAGACGAGGGCGAGTACGTTTGCCAAGCAAGCAATAGCATCGGTACCGTAACTACCTCCTGCAAATTAACTGTGAAACGTAAGTACACGTATAAAGTGCAAGCTTTTATGCGACTTCTGATCTTTATGAGCACAACTACAAAAACTACGAACAAGTTTTGTGACTTGTTTCATGTATTAAATATTATAAAATCAAACATATATTACATTATACCTTAGATATTTACACTGTACATACATTTTATATATTTTTCTATCTTTGAATATTTCTAGTATAATATTTAGTGTAATATTTTAGTTATTAATTATTACGTTTGTATTATATTAATAATATTTTATTATATATAAATAAAAATATTGTTATAAACGAATAACTAAATAAATAAATATATTAATTTCAGCCATGACAGACGCAGCCGCGAAGAAAAAGACCGACGACAAGCCTCCAAAGATCGTAGATCATGTGACTAGTATGTTCGTAAAGGATGGTGAAGCTGTAACGCTGAGTTGTCGAATAATCGGTGCGAAGAAGTTCGACGTGGTCTGGCTTCACAACAACAAGGAAATCAAACCTAGCAAGGACTTCCAATATAGCAGCGAGGCTAATATCTATAAATTGAACATTGCCGAGATCTTCCCTGAAGACTCTGGCACTTACACCTGCGAGGCATTCAATGATGCAGGAGAGAGCTTCTCATCGTGCACGTTAAACGTACTTGGTGAGTTCATAATCATTTTATGAATTGTTCCTTTACCTTCTGAAAGGAGAAATTTAAGAAAAATAATGCCAATTTCTTTAGAATCCAGAATGATTTTACGATTTTGCTTTCAGTTCCAAATGAGGAACCGAAGAGTCCAGTCTTCACGACATTCCCACAATCCGCAACGGTAAGCGAAGGCGAATCGGTTACATTCGTATGCAAGACTGAAACCGCGCCTCTGAAAGGTAAGTGAAAATGTTTATTTCAATCGATTGAGGACATTTCAATCATCGCTTTACTTTGATACAGCAATAATAACGGACTAATCGCGAGAATTCAAAGTGCAAAGTTTAGTTTTAGCGAATTTTATTAAAGTAATTGTAACACAACTAATGTTACAGTAACGTGGTTGAAGGACGGGAAAACGCTCCCAGAATCTAGCAGCAGGTACCTCTTCAGTTCAGACGGTGACAAATCGTTCGAGTTGCGTATCAAAGCATGTACAGCTAGCGACGTGGGTCAGTATGTTGCTCGCGCGATCGGCAAGAAGGGTGAGACCAACGCTGCTTTCGCCCTGAACGTTACCAACGAATAGTGAAGTCGTTGATTTCACGCGTGTCAAAACGCAACACGACAAGGTTTGATGAGATCTAAGTATTCAATTTTCATTCGTTCCTCTACTCCATTCAAACTTTCGCCTTTTAAGATTGCATGTCGATTCACGGAATATTTATCCGTTTTAATCCATGTTCTTTTTCAGTCTCTAGAACATTATCGGGAGGACAACGATACAAGAAGAAAAACTATGTAAAAACGAACTATATAAATGTGCAACTTGAAAATAATCGCGGTCATAGGCGGCGTAATGCTCGTGTATAAAAGAGAAATTGGTAAACTGTATTTATGCTATTCTATATGTAAATTATCATGGAAGGCTATATTTACTTTTTGTGTGCTTGTCATATCGCAAAAGAAAAAAAAAGCAAAACATGTCATTATATGATAAAAGAAGAATCCAAAGCGTTAAGCAATACGGATAGCACGCGCAATCTATACGCTAATACGAGCTTTGCTGTATACACGAATTAGCATATTTTAAGTACACAATCGTACACAAACGGCAGTGTAAGTTATAAACGGAAAACTTTCACTATAGTCAGAGCCGGCAGGATAGCCAGCATCCTCGTACGTTCAAACAACAACTTATCTTGCTAAATGACTATACGAAAGAATTTAACACTGCCGAAATGTACATCCTTATTCCATGTAATCGTACGCACTGTCGTGTTATACATGTTTGAAGACTGCTTCCGTTACAAAATTTCAGATAAATAAAAAAAATGATTCAAATATAAAAGTTGCGAAATTTTTTATTTCCGTTTGATTATTTCCATTACGATTTCATAAAATATTTTACATCGATCAAGTACAAAATACTTTGACATCCTTAAGTACTACAAACCGCTTTTAATTTTCGTTCACTTCTATTCTCCTCCCTCCATAATTTTATATTTTTCAATGTATTCGCTACCGTTCAATTCCGTTCGAATTGAATTTTATTATTTGATATTTGTATGTACATAATATTAGCGTAATATTAGCGGTTTGTGAAGCATTCTGTAGTTACATAAATTTCAATATCTAATACTTAAGGGTTGATCCAATACTTAAGAATCAATTATATGGTATTGTATAAAGTATTGGGATCTATAAGATTAGAAGAATTGAATCCTGGAAAAATAGCATTTTTGAAATCGTTATTTATGTCAGCATGTATATGGAAATACAGATCATTTTCATTTTTTCGAGTATCAGATAATAGCAGTACACAGATATTGAATTTAAATTTACTATCCTCTTTTATAGGATATATAAATATTTTATCGTGCCTCGGAACAAGCCGTATCATGCAATTTGGTTTTTCACAAACAGATCCGTTTTTTGCAATATCAGTTCTTATAACAGCCGTTTTTCCATCAAAATAAATACCTTACAAAAATTATTAAAAGTCATTATGAAGGCAAATAAGTATCATCGATATCTTTCTATTCAATATTTACCAGGAAAAAGTAATGTTGTATCATGCGTAATAAATGCATTTACTCTTCCTATATCATTACAACTGGATATCGATATAGTGCTCCAAATATTTTCCTCGGGATGATAAATATAAAAAGATGACTTCAGCACGAACAATTTTCCATTTTTAACACAATGAGGTGGAACACTAGTAAAACATTCAGGAATATTTGAACCAGACGTCCAGTTACCTAAAATAATTTGTGCACTATAATCGTTATAACTTGATATTTTGTCCATTTTATAAAGTAAATTTTTAACCTGTGTGAATATTAAGAATATCGACTGAAGACAATTTTAATCTATGTTTTCCTACACCACCAACTAAAATCAATTTGTTTCTTAAAAATACGGCGATCATATGTCTCCTTGGAACTGGTAATTGTGCTTCGTAATACCACTTTTTAGATAGAAGGCAATACCGTGAAATTATTTTATTAAATTGCGAACCTTCCAAACCTACGCATCCTCCAATTGTATATACACTGAAACCTAAACCAATGTTTCTAATAATTTGTTTTCTTAACAAAATGTACAATTTGACGAAACATACCTCTAGTAACAACTTGTGTTCCAAATAACCATGTGTTTGGGTATTCAATACTTTTTAATTTTATACGCTCATTTAAAACATTACCATCCCAAATATACAAATATGCATTTTTTGCGCCGTAATCCTGTTTGTCACCATTGTCACACTCATGGATAACTGTCCAAGCCTTTATAAACTTCAGTTGTCTTTCTCCTTTGATATCAATAAGATTCGTTGTCTATACTTAAAGTATTTTCAATGTACTACAAAAGTCACGTGTGAATAAACACGATAAAGAAAAAGTCATTTACCTTATGATGTTTCATCCATTGATCTTTTATATGTTGCAAATAAAATTCTGAATAGTATCTTAAATTAACATTGTTTAATAACTTAACTATATTATCTGCGTTCAATTTGATGAGTGAAGATAGAGGAAGTTCTTCAAAACGGTCTAAACAAAGAGATATACAAATATCTTGTAATACTTTTACACTTAATTCCTGTGCTAATAACCATATGTCAATTACTTTCTGTGGATCCAACCAATATAAAACTATAATTTCTATAATGTCAGTTGTTAATTCGTCAACCATAAACAATACGCTCAACTGTAGCAATATTAATAATCCTTTAAAATTCTTTTGTAGAAATTTGGTCAAAGAAACCTTTATGGGCTGATAAAAAACACACAAGTGATTCTTATTGTGTACCCACTGAACAAAAGTCTAGAACAAAAATTATATAGTTACAATAATAACATGCAAAGACTTTAAATCACATTGATATAAATCACAGAAATAACCTGTAAAGTGCATAAAGAAATGTCATAATTAATAACATGTTCCTCGTTGTTGGAATCACTAAAATTGTGCGAGAAAAGAGACGCAAAGTATTGACTTTTGCTCGCAAGTTGTTTTTTGTTCACTTTTATACGGTGATTATTAAGTACCAAAGTTAAATATTGCGTCATGGTGTGTTCGGTATTACTTGTCGAATATAAGCACTTGTTTAAAACGACCTCATAAAATTTTGTTTCGGTTGTCTTGACAAATTGTTAAAAACGGTCGTACGAAACAATACAGGTAACGTCAAAAGGTTAGAATACACAAATCACTTTGGCAAGAAGTTCCAATCAACTGCAAGTCAAATGAGCGAGTACATGCTTTAATTTAAGACTTGTATTTCATTTCAATTTGAAACGATTCTATTCGGACTTTGGTTTGCAAACAATAAGACACAAATTGAAATAATATGTTGATGTTTATATCTCATATTCGTCCTCACATCCTGGAACATACTCGTTGACTTGTACGTCTCCTTAGTTTTAAATGCTCTCAAAGACATTGTTTACTAATAAACATAATAAACATACAGTAGGATATATTTATGTCTTTCCAAACAAAATCTTAACGTATGTACAATACAGTATTTCGAAATAATTTACGACGTAACGCGACTTTTTTTTCATTGGGTAGACTTGAAAAAATATATAAAATAAATATCATAAAATAATACACATATACATGTATTGTATTGTATGTTATACAATAAATGATAGAATCGTTTGCACAAAAACATTAAATTAAATGTTTAAATTTTTTCTTTTGTTTATTCTTTTTTAAATTTTTAATTATAGTCACGGTCATACTTGATTTCAATTCCAATTGGTGGTAATGCAATATCTACTAAATTAGTGATATTTGTAATTATACAAAAAGATAATGCAAAGACTGATTACATTGTTCTTAAATTGTATGATGTAAAAATACATTGATGCTAGATCTATCTCAGATTTCATCCGTGACCAAATATTTTTCGAGTTGTTGAATCGCAGTGCAGACAACTGTTTTTGCGTTAAATGCAGAATATAGATGCTTCGCGTCGTTAGCATGTGAAAAGTACAAGCATTGAATTTATGATTAATCCAAATGGAAAAGTTTCGTAAACAATCTGAAATGTTGTATAATTAGTATTAACCTATATTGATATTTACGCATTTTACATATCTTCGACGCATCTTTGTAGTCTCGAGGCACAATGGATCAAGAACTGATAGAAAAATTTATGGAAGTGACGGGTAAATCATGTATCATATTAATATTATATTAAAATTTACGAAATACCTTTCTGTTTTGTACGGAAGTTTGTTTTCTGAAAAATTAATGAACAAAGCATATTGGATTAATTTATGCCTAAATAAGTTAACAAGTTATTATGTGTTAATTGTCAGGGGAAAATGAAGCAACAGCCCGCCAATACTTGTCATTAGCTGAGGGAAATGTGGAAACCGCAATAAGTTTAATGTTTGATGGTAGTCAAGCACCTGAACCATTATGTACACCTGATCCAGAACCTGAAGTCAGACCACCAATTCTGCCTGTACAAGAAGTATTAGTACCGTCGGGTCCAATATGTTCTCTTCCAAGATTATCAACTAATGTATTTGACAGATTCAGAGATTTTGCTGTAGAAACTCGTGAATATCATCTTATTTAATAGTATATAACATGTATTCACATAATATGATTACATAGTATAATTATTTTATACTTAACGTAGAACGGCAGGAAGAAGAAATGACTCGGAAGGTAGCAGGAGTTAAACAAATGTCTTATTGCAAATCAAAGAGATTGGAGGACTTATTTCGTCCACCGTGTGGTATTCTCTTCCTAGGTTCTTTTATGGAAGCTCGTGAGCATGCTAAATCATTGAACCGTTGGTTACTTGTAAATATTCAAAATCCTCAAGAATTTTCCTGTCAGATCCTCAATAGAGATGTATGGTCCAACCAGCAGATTCAAGAAATTATAAAGGATCACTTTATTTTGTGGCAAGTAAGTTATTATAAAACATTATAGTATTCGAATGTTATCAGAAAAAGATTTGACTATTGCAAATTTGAATAGGTTTTGTCAAATACAAGTGATGGAAGTCGTTATGTGCATCTGTATGATGTATATGAATATCCTTATCTTGCTATAATAGATCCTAGAACAGGAGAATGTGTGAAAACTTACAATCATATTACAGTAGATATTTTAATGTCTGCATTAAATGATATGTTGAGCTCTCATCCATCACCAGAATGTGTTTCAAATGATTCAATGCATTCTAAAAAATGGAATAACTGTACTGCCACAGCAACAAAAGAAAGTTCTGCATCTAATTCATCAGTATGTGTAGGAAAAGAATTTTTGTGTTTAATAAATTCATTCATTAAATTTAATTGACTTCAATGTTTTGATTTATCATTTTGATATTTATTTATTTATAGGATTGTACTAGCAGTACTAAGATGTTTAAGCACACTATTGATAATTTAAATGACTCAGGTAAGCAACATACTACTATAAACATTTCTAATGTATGAAATTTAAGATATATCTTTTGTTAACATGATTATTTTACAGGTAGTATAGATATTAAGAATGATGTAACAACTATTCAAAGTTCAAGTAGAAGTATGTCAGCTGATGCACTTCAAAATATAACTAAAAAAAGAAAAATGAACGAATCAGATGAATTGAACGAAAAAAGACAAGAAATAAGTTCAAAGGTACATATATTGACGTTAACTTATTGTATGATTCTAAATAATACATTTATATTATTTTAGGACGAACGATCATACGAACTGAAATCTGTTTTGGACAAAAATAAAACTGGTAAAGAATTCTCGCTTTTTAATGTTGCATGTCTTCCTGTCATAAATAATTTCTTAAAAATATGTATATTGTTTATGTAGATAGTGCATCTGCTATAAGACTTTGTTTAAGACTGCCAAATGGTAAGAAAGAAACAATATCAATGTCTGCCACAGATACTGTAGAAGTAAGTACAACGATTTTGTTAATAATGTACTTAGTAACGGTAAATAAAAATATATAATTCCTATTTTCTTAGAATTTCATAAATACAATGGAGAGTATGGGTTACACATCGACCGATCATACTTATTTAGTGCCATTTCCGAAAACAAATATTGGAGCATATTCTCCACAAACACATTTATCAGATACAATTTTATTTCCAGCAAATACAGTATTTATAACAAAAATATAGTGATCTATTAGGTGAGTATATCTGTTTATTTAATTATATTTAATTATATAAATGACGCGATATTTAAATATGTTATGTTCTATTACAGATAAAATGCAATATAATGCAAGTATTTCCTTTTAACTATGGAATATATTATAAGTTCAACAAATATTACGTATCTAAATATATAGAAATATATTATCACATATATATATATAATATATATATATATATGTATATATATGTATGTATATATATGTATGTATATATATGTATATATATATATATATATTCAATTATCATTTATGTATAATATTTGTCAAGATTCAATACTATCGTTATAATAGTTACAGTTTGGTTATATCTCAAATGAAATGTATAGTAGAATGAACTATAACAATTTAACTGTTTTTTATACAAATAAAAATCAAATTACGACTTTCATTTTAAATGACAGAAATTATAATGTAATAACATAAATTCTGAAAAATTTTAATACGTTTTTTTATTTTTACGTGAGACAATATTTCAGTTATGCTTCCTATACTGTTATACTACATATACATTTATTTTTTAATATTTCCTTGTATATTCCGTATCAAAAAATTTTTTCGCCAATAATCCTTTGTTATTTAAAGAAGTTTATTTTGGCATAAACAAATAAGTTATTTTTAAATAAAAAATTATGTTTTGGTATTAAATTCTAAAATTAAATTGTACAAATAATATAGAACTATTTATTTATATTACTCCATATGAAATTATACATATGATTAATATAATTTATGTTAATTGTATGTTCAAATGACTCACCAGTAAATATCATATTTTTAAGATAATGATATTTAGAATAATTTATAGTTTATTTGCGATTTATATTTGTTTGTCGAAGTACTATATTTAAAAGTTAAGTACTATTTAAGTACAATTATTACTTTATAGTTATAAATAATGAATACTATAAAATAATTCTTATTTAAGTAAATTAATGTAATTTTATTCTTTACAAATTTATGAAATTTTTAAAATATGTAATATTCTCACCTAGTTATCCAGACACACTTTTCTGTGACTTTAGATAGGATCCAAATATTATTAACACATTCACTGCCAAACGTTGTTATAATTTGTTGTATGAAGCAGATTATTAATGAAGCGATTGAACATACGTCGTTTGCGTACGTAAGGTTATACCACTTGCATGTTCTGCATAATGAAATAAGAAATAATAATGGAAAATTAAATGTAACAATAAATGATGTGTTAATACAAACTAAAATCATGAAATCTCAAAGAATAATTGATGTCATATAAAAATATTAATTTCATTTGTTTTCTTTTTTCATATATTGAATATTAATGATGTTTCGTTTCTGTTAAATCTTGCAGTTATAATATTAAAAAATAAAAATATATTTAGTACAGATATCATGTATATAAGTATATTAAAATATAATATAAGGAAAATATGTAGTTTTAACAATTGTGTAAGGTAATTATACAGAAGAAATAATGATTCAGCTTTGTATTACAAGATCACAGATGATAATTATTGATATTAATTACTTTAAAATGTTAACATATTAACTTATAAATATAATGTAAGTTAATTAATGTAATAAAGAAAAATGCGCGTTGCATAAGCCACAATATTTTTATATAACTATAATATTAGTTAAATTGCATTTTGTATTATATGTCAACATTAGAATATATATAAGAAAATTTTTCTTGATAGCACTAAAGCTAAGAATAACAACGAATATCTTAATGTGAAATATATATATACACATACATGTACATATATATATTACATATGCATGATATATTATATATATTTCTAATCATGAAAGTACATACAAAAGTATATTTCTTTTTAACAACTGAATACCAATTTATGTAAAAATTTCTTCTTTCATACCAAAATAATTTAAAACAACTCCCATTGGTGTACGCTTGAATCCCATACCCTCTATCTTATTAGCAAGCTTATTCTTCACGTTTCTTAATCTTAAAGATGCATGTATAAAAGTCACTAAAAATATTAATATTAAATAGTTACATTAATACAAATCAATCAGTTGGTTTTATATTCTTATAATTAACTTCAAAACTCTATAAAAGAAAAGTATTTTTTCTTAGATATGGAAAAGAAACTTACCACAAATTGACAGCAGAATCCCAAATAATACAAAAAGTACCGAATTTATAGTGTAAATAGCATAAGATGCACAAACAATAGTAAGAATTACTCCAACTTGAGGATAAGTTCTTTTAAATTTGAGCAATGATTCTCTTTCATTAAATAAATAAATACATTCACCCCATACTGCCATAACTGTTGATATACCAACAATCATTTTCATTGGATTTACTGATCTAAATGATCAATCATTTATGAAATCAAACAAAATTTTATAATCATTATATAAAATACTATAAGCACCATTGTTATACTTACGCTACAACCAGTAAAATAGCAATGCACATATAAAGATAATTAGTTTGATAATATACAAGATTGTTCACTACTCTATTGCCCCATTTTTCGAAATCTCTAAAATTAGGCAGTTGAAAACGTGAAGATTCCAAAAGAAAATCGTACAAGCTACGAAGAGGTGGAAGCTCCCACCCTTCGCCTATCGATATTGTTTTATCCATTATAACGATGTCAAATACAATTTTGTATTGAAACAGTTTAGTTTTTACGATTGCACATTGATCGATCTTCACACGACAAAATTCTTTGATATTTTTGGACAATGACGACCGAAACGAACGTCATGCAATATGCAATTTATGAAATCGACGTACCCCTGTTCGAAAATAAATTAATCGCGACTTTACATACAATTTCCACTTCTCGTACAAAAGATAAAGTTTTAATTATTACTGTACTTCAGCGAAAAAGACAAACCGCTCGGAATCCAATTTAAAGATAAATTTCTTAACACACTTGCTTATCTTCTGTCGGGTGGTAAACACAGATGAACAATATATATTTAAACCATTGACTAATGCTTAAACGTAACGTCATTCTTTATCTCGAGTCCGAGAAAGTTGGATATAGCGCGTGTTTCAAAATGCTATTTTATCGATGTATAAATTAAAGAATAGAAAAATATCGTATAATATTATGCGAATATTAATATCGTATATAAAATTTCACGTCGATCAGGAACTAGTGCTTTTTGGAACAATATCCAAAATCGATATCAATTTCGAAATTAAAAAAAAAAACTTTCTAGATCAAATGACTACGAAATGCTTTGTTGACTAATAAACATGTTTATTAGTCATTCTAAGAAATCGAGCCATTATTGTCTTTAGTAATTTAAACGATTGTGTCTGCTATAATCATCTCAAAGGACAAACTTAAAAATTGAAAGGGTAGGATAATTCAGAACTAGGATTTGTCAAGGACCACATGTATATTTCTATCGTAAAAGTTGTTAATTATATTAAGTTTCTGATACAAAATTACGATCAAGGGTAATAAAAAGAATTTTAAACTTTTTAAGAACACATCAGACAATAAGTAGATCTTAAAATTTAATATTTCCATTTATTCTTTGTATAATTAAATATTAATAACACGCGATAACTTTTGAACCCTATTAAGTAGTAAGTCTCCTTGTTTGACCATAGCTTGATATTGCCAATTTTTACTATCTGGTCTATTAGTTTCAACTACTCCACCAACACGATCAACTTTACAATGCAATCTTCCTGCAGCAATAAAACGTGACAGTTCTCTGCAAAGAATAATTAAAATAGTAATTGAGAATATACAATATACCAACAAAAAAAGATATCGCTAACTTACTGATCGATGTATTCTACAGTAACACCAAATGCTTCGGCCATGTATTGAAGTGTCAGAGATCTATAAGATTCTAAAAGTTGCGTGTACGCGAGAATGCGCATCTCTCTAACATAATATCGATAATGTGGAAAAATTAAATAATCTCTGCGCAATAAAC
>CAJDYZ010010039.1:43590-54833 GCA_903986555.1 Heterotrigona itama | reverse complement strand
ATATATATATATATATATATATATATATATATATATATATATTGTTTAATGATAAATTTGATTCTGTCGTCTTATTTTATTTAATGATAAATATGAGTTTTGTTTGATTTTAGGAAAAGAAAAGGACAAGTATGCAATAAAGTAAATTCTTCGTATTATGATCTCTAACTAATGCAATTAAATTTCCTCTATCAATTCGTTCGACTTCGGTAACGCGACTTCAGTTTCGTTCAGCCTCTCCTCTTTGAGTGAGATGCTTGTGCATTGTTGTATAATTGAATTTTTTTATTAATGAAAAAGCGAGAACTAGAAAATTACGAGTTTATCGATCGAATTTGTTGGTTTATTTGATGGTTATGCTGATCAAAGAACACACAGGCGCATCTCACTTACAACCGCCCACCTGTAGAGTCGATTTTCCAGCAAACTTGCCGACTTCTTACGTTCGTTTCCAAACTTCGTATTGACACTCTGGCGGCGAAGGGAAATTATACAAAATATTAATCGCGTCAAATCGATATCTCGCAGAATATTAGCTGATAACAAAATTAAACTTCTACGTCTCGATTAAATAATTATAAAATATTACAATGGAAATGAAATTTCCATCGATGTTACCTTCAATTCTAACTAACTATACAAAGTTCAATTAAAAAACGTGTGCAAAACTAATCTCATTGAAAGAGTGCATAGCTTCGAATTTCTTCACATGGTTCAATCTTGATTTTTTTTTTTTTAAATATTTATATTTATTTAGGTAAAGAAATAAATAAATGGAGTGTATCAGTGAGAGTAAGAAATTGTCGACAATTTAAACTGATAATAATTTCGTAAAGAAACGATCACATAACGATTCACTTTAAAGTTTCCATTCTAAAGCGTGAACGTTTTGTTTTAATAATTGCGAGTTCGTTCTTTTCGAAAATGATTCTACATCACGTAGGACAACGAGGATACTTCTTTTTCGAAAATCGTAAAAATTCGAACGCATTTCGAAAAATTTTTTTTATGACAAAATCCACTATGGTCTTGAAGATTGAAATTCTCTTTTCAGAACCTGTCTTTAAAATTCGCTCTTTCTTTTTACAATTTTATTGAACTTTTATGGAACATTGAGATTTTTTTAATGTTCAACGTTCAGTAAAGTGACGAGAAAGAAAAGATCGTACAACGAAGAACGTACATCTTCAATACGGTGGTGGATCCAATTACGAAAAAAAGCTTTTTAATATTCTCACGCATGATCTAAAACAGTGCTTTCCAACTTTTTTCGACCACGTTCCACCTAAGCATCTCTAAAATCCTGATGTCCCACCTCTGTGACACGTAATTCTTATTATTCAAGAATTTTAGAAATTTTTGACGCGAAGGAAGCCAGAAAGCTGGCTTTTCTTCTCCTAAATTTTCATTTAAAGAAATGTAAGAAATCGTTCATTGCCCCCCCCCCCTCCCTCGTGAAGCGTGGAAACCACGGATCTAAAGTTATCTTCGAAGAAAACGAACTCGCCACTGTGAAAGCGGAGGCTTCACGCTTCAAGCGGAGACCTGCTAGTTACATCGGTTTAAATTATCGAAAGCTTGTGAGAATCCCTGCGTCCAAATTCTAACAGGCTGCAAACTTTCGGAAGCGGAGACGTGCACAACAGCGAGAGGCCTTCACTCGTTTGACAAATAGCCCGACACTTTCGCGCAAGGAGCGGCGTGCATTCAGCCTGAAGGGAGTTTTTCCTCAAAGTGTCTGTCGGTCGCCGTGTAAACGGGGATATCTTCGCCGCAGGTGGCGCGGGGCCGCGTAATCCCGCCGGCGTGGAACCGCGCGTCGTTGCACGTTTATCACCTCGACACGGGATTTTCGCGGGGATTAATACGATTTCGGGGTAATTGGAAGCACGAGCGGCCGCCCGACGAAATTACACCATGGTTGCACGCTGCTGTAGCAGCCGGGTTACCGGGCTAAGCCGAACCTCCGCGCGAGCCTCGAGTTTGCCATCACATATAAATAGTATCGGGCGTCGCGTTAATTATCAGAAAGGATAAGCCACTGCGGAGAAATGGAGTAGCGGTGCAGCACACAGCACGTAACGGCCGTTGCCTGCGACGAGAGATTAAAGGACCCTTCTTCTCTCAGATCCTCCGATAAAAGGAATCATCGAGTTGAAGAGAAATTCGGAAATTCGCAAATTCTGCAGACCTATTTCTATCTAGAAGCGCTTGTTTCCGCTTGTTGCTCGATACATTATCGTAGTATCGAGATTATTACAATGTGTAGTTATATTTTTAGTTACTTTTTTAGTTCTAATAGATGTCCTGTTTGCTGGAGATGCGTGAACGAGAAAACTATGAATGTGATGTTACATAAAAGTACTATCTTGTATTTATTATTTGTTGCGTTGTTTCCGTTTTCTTTGTTATTTAATATAATAAACATCATTTAATTAAATTATATCACTACATTATCGTGATGTGTTAAATTATATCGCTACCTTGTGAATGCGTGAAACTCGGAAGATCATTTAACTCGTTCAAAAAACAATGGAAGTAAGCGAGAGTGAGATAATGATTTGGCTTTCAAATACGAGCTTGCAGAAGTTACTGAAACTACGAAATTATTATTTGTACCTACGTTTTTTTACTTTAAGATCATAGTGTTCGAAGAGAATCGCTTAACTTTAACTTTAGCTTTTCGCGGAGTAAAATCATTCGAGTTGTTTAAACGTTTGATTTTGAAAGTCGATTTGCTCGACAGGATAGGACAGGAAAGGTGAACGGAATCGATATTAATCGTTCGAGGTTCGAACCTCGCAGTCCGCAACAGAGTCATTGTATTGAAACGGCAATATTCCCGGCGCGAGCACGCGTTCGACGTATTTATACACCATGCACACTTCTAACTGCCGTCGATACTAATAACACAATTACCACGCAGGCTGCTAACTAATCACATCAGCCTGTTGAAATTAACCGCGTCACGTGGCAACTATTAAAATCATCGAAGATTCAATTTCCACCGGGGAAACCGCGAGATTCAGCTAATGCACGGCTGGCTGCTGGCGCGCGGATAAAACGCGAGTAGCAAGCTCGCGTAATAAATCGAACAGAGGAGGAGGAGGAGGAGGAGGAGGAAGGGAACGGATGGGAAAGACAAAAAAGGAAAGCGATTCCTGCTGCCGGAGAAATCGAATCGCTTCGCCTCGCCTCGCCTCGCCTCGGATTATTAGCCGTCGTTCGCCGAACGATTGAACTTTAATGCAAGCGGAAGGCGCTGAGAGAAAAGCAAATTAGTATCTGGTTGGTGGGTAACGTGCACGGCGAATGGCCGTCTTCTTATCTGGGCGACCGAGAGAGTGTCGAGCGCAATCGACAATCGACAATCGACAATCGGGGTGGCAGGGAGAGCCCCTCTTGCCTTTTCGCTCTTTTCAACTCGTCGGCCTCGCCGCGACGAGTAATTTGCCAAGGGCTGGAACACCTGTCGGTACCTTCCTTTTCTCTACTTTACTCTTCTCGGCTCTTACAATCTCGTTTCGCTTTAGCCCCCTCTTTTGCATGTTACTCTTCGTTTTGTCATTGCGACCACTCTTTTATCTTTTTCTCCTTCTTTCTCGCTCTCTCTCGTTCGCTCGTTTTCTCGATGCCCCTTCAGCGAGCATGATGTGCTCGAAAATCGCTATCACCGTAGCCTGAGTGTTCGACTTCCGGAGATATTACCAGGAAAAATCTTCCCGTCGTTGGAGACGGCTTTTTCCACGGTAATGTCGTTATTGCTTCTCTTCTTAGCGGCGACACCTCGCCGTGTTCGCGCTTCGTGAATTATTAATCGACGGAGTAAATCGACTTTGCTGCTGGGAAACTCGCGGAAATTTCGCGGTTTGAGTAAGAGGGATGTTTGATATTTGTGAATATCTCTAATGTGATTGGATACTTTCGTGATCAATCATCCGCGCGTGGTTCTAACTCGAGGCTGAAATGTTTGGAGACTCATTCGAGAGATTATTTCATAAAATTCTTCACTCCACCTATGAAATGAACTGAAATGAACTATACTGAGGATTGAGGATTTCATTTTTTTTTTTTTTTTTTTTAAATTTACGTAGTGTAGAATTATACTATGTTCCGATTTCTTCTTCAACTTTCACTTGTTTCTTGATAATTAATCACGTATTACATATGACTTGTTTATAATACTAAAAGTTAAGTCAACTCTCGGGTCATTTTTTTTTTCTGAATTTACCTAATGTAAAGTTGCATTATATTTTACAAGTTATTTTAAATATCGTAGTTGACAATTTAGGTTATATCAGATTACACGTTATAGAGAGCTCTTTCATTTGCATTCCGTGCGTTTGTATAAATCGAAAGCTCCACTTTGATTTTCCACGTAAAAGTCTCCCCTGTTCGATAGATTTGTTTATCGATGAAGTCGCAGACGTTACGGATGGAGGCTCAGGGATGGCTATAATCATCGTTCGTTTGACGTTTCTGGGGTAAGTGAGTAACACAGCGTGCGATAAATAACGGCCGGATCGGCACCTAGAGATCACGATACCCGCTCTCGAAAACGTCACCGACACGTGAACGCCGCGACCCCATCGAAATCCAGGACGGAAAGCTCTTGGCCAAATGCGTTGCACGCCCGCCTTTATTTATGACAGATTTACAAAATTGGAAAAACTCTTTGCCCCGCGGTCTCCGTTCCCTGTTCCCTGCGGCGGACCGGATCGAACCGATCGATTCTTCTCTCGGTCCTCCCCACGAAATTCAAATTTATGTTCCGTCCGATCTCCCGAGGGACGTTTTTACTGCGCCCCACGTCCTGTCCCGACACTGTCGAATTCCAGCAAATTAAGACGCAACGCGGAAATCTGTGTCGCGCAGGACAGAACGAAAGCAAATTGCACCAGCCGGTGAAATATCGGTCTTGTTCGACGTAGACGAAAGTGTTTCGAGATCACGCATTCTCACCTGGTAGACGTTGCTTCGCGTCGAACAATTAACTCGGTAATTTTGAAGATTTCGACGCGAGGAGACAGATAGATTTAGTATCATTTTTTTGTAACATTCTTGCACGTTGATTTGTAATTGCACTTCAGAGAAATTGTCACAACTGAGAAAATGAAACTAACGATAATATATTAGTTTGTAATTTTAGCAACGTGTCAGTATTGATATTTTAAATTTTAATGAATAGCACTTTGATTGCAATTTAGTATCAAAACGAATTAGCGTTTTAAAAGACTGTATTTAACACTTTAATACAAAAAAAAATTGATGACTATTCGGACTAAAAAATTATAATTGATATTATATGAATATTTAGTATTTAATCGATGTGAAAGCAATCACCTTTGTCAAGAGAAACTTGACAAAATTTACAAATAAATCATGTTCCACTTTTTGTGCGCATACTCTTGTACTTTGACGTTTCTTACTTGTGTCAATAATTTTTTTTAAATTCATTCTTTTTCATGTCCATATCCATTCTAACAGAATGATCAAATTTGTTGTCTGTCGTAAATCAGATTTCTCTAAGTTCCTATTAGCATTTTGATCGAATGATCATAAACGGACAACTTATTTATTTTACGTATTTTTACGTGATCGGTGCAAAATGTTTTACAATATATTCGAGTATTATTATTCCATGAAATTTTATTTTTTGCCATCAAATAAAAATGTGAAATTTACAATATATATTTCATTATTAGGTAGCTGAGTTGAGTGGATATATGTATTTTGGGAGAATGTCATCGGAATAAATTTTATTGATTTACATAATGAAATAAATATCGAATAAATTGACGAATAAAAGGATGAAGGCGCAATTTGTGGCCATGAAACACAGACGATAGAATTATTCATTACTGCACCACACGAGGAGAAATAAATTAACACTGTCGTGTATAATAAGTGTGCTTGTAATACGTCACACTGAATTTACATTAAGTTCTAAATTCTAGGTTTCAATATATTCTGTATAAAGTTGATAATGAAAATAATAATAAAATAAACTGGCTCAATGTCCATCTTCAATGAATCCATTTTCCACTCTACTACACGATACTAGAATAATCCTTTGAAAAAAAAAAAAGAAAAAAAAGAGGAAAAAGGCAACATACACACCGAGCAATTCTGTCTAAAAAATGAACACGAAATATTCTTTCACGCAGGTGATTGGAGACTTCCGCGACCAACTCGTATAATACGTATAATTCTCGAATAACCATAAAGCTCGTTCGTATAAACCGCGCCAAGTGTATATCGATTTCCATTCTGATTTGCAAATTCAAGAATGGGAGGAGAGGGGGGAGAGGCAGTAGAGAGGCAATTTAAAAATTGCAAAATTCACAAAAAGATTTCCGGGGAACCGTTTCCTATTACTCTGATGTTCGCGCCACCTCGCCGCGAACAGCGGATCGTTTGCGAGCGTGATCAAAGATAGCCAAGTCCGCGTAGCGGAACAGCAGGCGTGAATGTAAAACGAAAAGACTGGCACGCAGAGTCGATGGAACAGTCAGGATTATCAAGAGCCGAACAGAGAGGAGAAGGACCTCTTCTTCTTCTTCTTCTTCTTCTTCTTTTTTTTCCTCTTTCTCCCTCCACTTTTTTTCGGACGGGACAACGGGAACGACGACCACAGCCATCAAGGCAGCCACCGTTGCCATAGAGCGGGATCCATTGTAAGGGCTTTCCATTTCCTATTTCTCTATCTGGATTTCTCGCGGTACAACTCGAGAGATTAGCGGCCTCGTCCATGACGTCGAAGTCGACGTCGGCTTACAAGGACGAAAAGAACGAGGAAACCAGCACGTTTCTCTGCCTTTACCCTCGGGAAATTACCAGAAACCCCGCGCTACCCGGCGAGTCAACCAATCCTCGACGGGTCCCTTGCACGTTCGTCTCTTTCTCTCTCTCTCTCTCCCCCCCCCTCCCTCTGTTTCACTTCCTGTGTGTGTTCTCTTCCTTCGACCGGCTGTCTTCTTAGTCTCTACTTTTCCATTCGTCGGTGTCTTCCTCCTTTTTCTTTCTCATAACCGAGAACAATCGAAACTGAAATCCCGTTCAAACCTAGCGCAAGTGATTCGCGACTGTCTGATCGAAAAGTTCGAGAAAGGTTCGAGGAAGGAGCTTTGTGGGTACGTACATGTTCCATAGTACGTAAATATCGGCAGACGAGGCAGGGATAGACAAGTGTAATTATTTATTGGAATAACGATTTTTTTAATTCGAATAATGTCTCTTCGTCGGCTTAACAACTTCTGAACTGATGAAAGAAGTCATAACGTAATAAAGAATAAGTCTGATAAAATATGAATAATAAACGAGTGACTTTTGCAAAACGATTTTGCATCCTACGTAATCAATCAATCTCATCGTACAACCTTCTGAGAGACGCGAATGTCATTCCGAAATATCTGTTTCAGGAAGTGATGACCTCTTTCGAAACTGCTGCTAAGAGCAGTGTACATTAGCCGCGTGATAACGCGAACAAAAAATTATTATTATTGTAAATTAATGCAGAATAAAAAGGGAAACGATCGTGCCTGGTGGCGAAACGTTCGACGAGAGTCTTTCCGAGAGGGATGCAAAATACCTTCGCCAATATCGGAGCACACTTCGCTCCGCCCTTTAACCCGCGCCATTCTTCCGCGTCGGGACAAAGAGCCTCGGACTGGCTCGTACGAACGCGATTGGAGGCAACCGAAATTCCAGGGTTGTGCTTCATTCCGCGCGGCTAATTTAACCCTCGCGACCTTCCGGCCGATTTGCCCCGAATGGAAATCGAGCTGCTGCTCGCAACAATTCGCCCGAACGGAACAACCAGCACGGGAGGAGCAGCTTCGGCTACGTTCGGCCAGTCGAACGTAGGCGGACGTACCAAAATTGCCTGTCGCGAATACGTTTCACCCAGCAATTCGCCCCCAGCCAGCCTTTGGGAACGCTTTCTCGAAAGAAACACGGCGGCGAAACCGATAACCGTTGATCGAAATGGAAACTTGATTCAACGGGGCTTCAATTGAACGCGCGCGCCACTGCCACGGCTCGAGTTTTGCCCCCGAAAAGCTGCTGCTTACGAGATAGCGTTCGGGATCGCACGCACACCTTATCGAATGATGGAGAGAGAAGAATTGTCACGAGACGTAAAGACTCTGCGGATTTGTTTCTTTGGTACAAAGAATGCCCGAGTCGTAATTTTGGTAATATTGATAATGTTTTTTTTTTAAATCACTGTTCAAACATCTGAAAAATATTTCAGTGGACCATCTTCTGTTGTAGAAACATTTAGTATTGTTGTGACGGGTTTCTGAAATGTTTAACGAATTGAATCTTTTTGTTAAATATTCCCAGAGCAAAGAGTAATTATGCGCGATAACACGGTATTTCTACAGATTCTGTACGTTTTCTCTTCTTATTATATTGCGATTTAATTGTTCGTTTGCTTTGGCTTGTAATATTAAAACTTACAAACTGACGAAGAACGTGTTAATTGAATTTCGACGAAGTCGCACTTCGAATGAATATCGAGTGCTAAAGTTTGCCTGTGCGATTTCGATATCTACCGCGTGGACTTGAAACTTCGATATCGCAAGAAAATCTCCAGCAAACTCACGTACAATCTCTATCGATTTATCCTCAAGCTCGTTTGTTCCAAAATGTCTACCAGTATGTGCGCATAGTATATTAATTTGTCTTTATCTGTGTGCTCTGTTGATTATTGTTTCTATATCTAATTTAGTTGTCTTCATTGTCTGTCTACTTAATCATTCCATTTCTCCACCTTGTATCTTCCTGTCATTTATATCGTTGAAACGAATAAACAATTCAAATGAAAACACGAAATTTTTCCAAACTTCGCTGTTGTAAATTTCTAAAGTTAAATTCCAGAGCACGAAAGTTCAAACCAAAGACCATGAATATATTTTTACAATATACCAACTGTCTAGAACTAACTAGAATTTAAGTACACGAAAATATAGAAAGTTAATATGATATAAAGAAACATAAAGGACACGAAACAAAATACTTCTCTCACCGAGTAGCTCAGATTCAAATGACTATGATATGACGATACCTTTTGTTGTTTGGCGAAGAATTCAGGAGCGAGAGAAGGTGTACAAGTTGCAATGAGTTGGAACTTGCGGCAAGGAAGAGCTACATGTTTTATTTGCTGCAGACCTTGCTTTATTAAAAAAACACGTGGTTAGTATCAAGTTAGTATAAGTATGTTGGTTAGATCAAAAGGGGATATTTTTCTGTACTGTCTCCGAGAAGGAAAAGGACGTTATGTCATAAAAAATTATCTGATGAGTGTAATGAAAAACTGTATCAGAATATTGGTTTGCCAAATGGTTCACCACTGATGAGGATATCATATTATTCTTGGAACGATTCTATGTCGAAAAAGGGAAGAACCTTTTCGAACGCGGAACTGTGAAGTTGCCTGAACGATAATCGAACAAAATGGACAATAAATAAGAAAGTCTTCGTTCCTCATTAAATAAGTGAATGATAAGCGAATAATACAATTGATATAAATAATAAACAACAACGAGGCTTTCGTCTCGCACGAAAATTTGCAGCCAAAGAAGAACCGCAGTTACTTTCCGACTTAATACGTACGCAACACGGTCGCAACTTCTATTTCCCTCTTCTCAGTTCTTCTCGACCTAACCTAAACGTTGCACGACTCGCTAACGAAATTATCAAGCCAGGCATGCTGAATCAAGCGTCACATTCATCTCGGCGAATTGTATCGGACAGGTGTGCATGAATGTAACGCGTGTACTCGCGACACAAAAGACGACGCGCTCTGATGGTGTCGTCGGGGGTGAGAGAGAGAGAGAGAGAACTGACACACGGCGCGTAGAGAAACGTCTCCATATTCTAAGTGGAAACGTAATACGACGAAAAAGACGTTCTTCGCAGGTTGCCGGAAGGAAACGCGGATTCTCCAAAGAGGAAAGCTACCTAATCCACGCCATTTGCAGACGGCTCTTTAGCCACCTTTCTCCCCGCGTGCACGAGACTCTGTCTTTCCCTCGCTGAGACACACGCCGCTACTTCGAAACGTCAACCTCTCTCTCTCTCTCTCTGTCTGCGTTACGTACTATTCTTCTGGAATCAACCCTCTGGTGCCATCGCATCGGCGCAGTTATCGCGCGGTCGTTCTTTCTGCGAAATAAGTACGTGTCGCGCGGGAAACAGGAAGCAATCTAGGTGGGCTTAAGCGGCCAGACAACGTCCGCAATTTCGTTCGGAGCGTTCGTTGGTGGAGGAGGAAGAAACCTTCTCAACGATCCTTGGGAATCCGTTGCGAAATCGCGCGAAAGATTACCCGCGATGCGCCGGCCCTTATCTCGATCGCGCGATTGCCGGTTATCTGCGTAGGCAGAGTAAACGTCACTGCTAATTTAATCCTCTTCGAGGCGTGATTTGTTTTATCCGAAGATAGGGGACGATTAAATTACGATTGTCGAGCCTTTTTCGGCTTGTGCCAGCAGTTTCGGTCGTAAAATATTATATTTTCGTGACTGTTGGAACCCTTGACAGATTCTTTAAAACAAGAGTATATAGATATCTTCTTATTAAAGTTTATCGTTAGGTTGTGAATATTGTTCTCACTTTTCTTTCAAAAAATTTTCTCTCTATCAAGAGGAATAGATCTTTCAAGATCAATCTTCCAAGATATTACCGAAGATATCTTCTCGTTTGATTTCGGAGTTAATCCTCTGAATTGTAATATCGAGTTACACTCGTGACAGGAACTATGGTTTCTTGACTTGAGAATATGAATTTGAATTTTCAATTTTAATTGTTCAAACTGAAGATTACTAAGTACAAATTAATTTCCAATCTGACTGATGTAAGAGAAATATATTACCTTATTGTCCCTTTCGTAATTTTCGTGAAATTGCTTTTTGAAACATAATAAAGCTTTCAATCCAAGCGCGCGTATATTTAATCAAACTTTGCGAATTCTTCTTTGCGATATCAAATATTAACGATATCGCGAATTTTTGTTATCGCGATATAATATTCTGATACTTGTTTTAAAAGCCATTTTGCATAGTAAGCGAAAGTTTCATTGTAATTCGTTAACGGAGAAACGGCGTCGATCTCGCTGTATATACGACGATAATATCAGATACGGAAAGTTGAAACGATATTGTAGGAAAAGTTGTTTTAGTAGCTTCGTTAACCCTCAACTACTATCATTGTCGTCTATTGTCGTTGGTTATACTCAG
>CAJDYZ010010038.1:98177-112487 GCA_903986555.1 Heterotrigona itama | reverse complement strand
TTTTTTTTTTTTTTCATTTTCGTTCGCAACATCGTGTTAATAATAATCTCCGAAACACTCATATATCCACGTTCCACGGTGTGAAAATTAAAATATTTGTCTAACACTTTTATTACACTTTACGAATTATTGTACGATTCGCCTTCCCGAGATACAATCAACTACTGTACAATTATTCCCCGTTTATCACGCGGAGAATTTTATTTCATGCTCTTAATTAAACATTCTCCTTTGCGAAAATGACGTAACATATATCTAGTTACGTAAGCTTGAATCTTCATGCCGGACCGTAATCGGACTTTTCAAAGGCGTTTTAAAATTCTCCAAGTTTTCACAAATGGTGAAAACTCAGTTATTATTCTATTACCCAAATATCCCACGTCTCGCTTTATAATCGCACGCATTTAAGCCATTAAACATCCAAGAAACTTAATAGTCAATTTCTCTCATCATCCCCTTTAATCTTGTTTAAGACTGAAGATTAACTTACAAATTCCTATCGAACACTTTCTCATAATTAATACGCCATGCTCCAAAGTTGTTCGAGTGTGTTTCTTTGTATCGTACTATGCCTGAACTGTCTGGGAAGTGTTTTTGCACGTGTGCGAGACGCGAACGATGCACGATTTCTTGTTGACTGAATACTGAACTTCGTATAGCCAAAGTTCAAGACGAGATTCAGCAAGACCCCTGCTCGATGTCTAGATCTCTGAGATCACGAAGATCACCGAGAGATGTGGTCAGGCAAACAAAGATCCGCGAACACTGACGGAACAATGTTCGTTCTGCAAGTCCGATAATGAGAATAATGAGAATAATTACTATTCTATTTTTTACAATTAAGCACTTTCATTGACAGGGATATTTTTAGGATGTAAGAGGATAATCTTTCAAACGAATATTGTATGTAATATTAAATCCAATTGATATTCTCGTAAGCATCCTAACATGAGATTTTAATACAAAATTCGTCGAATTAGTCGAATTATATGTATTATTATCGAAACCGGAAGAGAAAATTCATCACGATGACAATGATAATTGATTACATGGAACATTAAATCAATTACACGGAATATTAAAGGTAAACATAGAATACTGAATATCGTAAGTGAAGTACATTATGATACATCTAGTTGTTCAATTTTTTTCCCCCATTATTACTGCATTGCTTGTTTGCAGTGGTTAAAATTTTGCAAATAACGAACTTAATTGACGAGAAACACTAACACAAATAATCCGTTTGAAATTGTTGGATCGGATTTGATCGTTCAGTCCGCGATAATCGATATTTCGCGAGTGACAAACTTAATTAATGAAAAATACGGCACAGTTTGAGAACTGAACGAGATTATCGAATCCAGAGATTTAACATAAAATATTTCTCACTTCGAAACACAACCTCGTGGTATGTTATTTTTAATTTTGCATTAGCATAAATTCAATCTTCTGCCAGATGGGAAATTTCGGGATTTCGGCAACGTTCGCGACGCGAATCGGGAAGAACGGAAATTTTTCTGGCAAAAGTTCTGATTAGTGGCCACGTATTTTCACGCGAAAGTTCCGAAAATTCACGTTCGTGTAAAACGTTCGAACGTAAAGAGAGTTTCAGGCGTTGGAAAGGGGTGATCAGACATTATAATCGGGAGAAATTGAAATTCGAACTCTGTCAGCGTGGATCAACATTCGGACCTTAATTAATATTCATTTCTCGAGGTAGCTGGATATCTTCCCCGCGAATATTAACATCAGTGTTCTCAATTAGATCGTAACTTCGACTTGTGAAACTGGCTGACTCGTTATTTTTCCAGCGATCTATACTTCGATTCATTTTCTGTATGCCGTGAAAATGTTTGAACTCCACGTTCAAAGTAGTTTCAGATTGCTTCTTCTCGTTATCTTTGTAATTTCAGCCCTGTATAATTTCAGCAATTAATTCGTACGATTCTAAGTCACGAAAGATTCGCTGATTGTTTTAATAGCATCGATCGATCGAACATCGAAAGTACATTTTCATTCGCAATTCCCTACATTTCAAATTACAGCTGTTAACTTAAATTTTATTTATCCGATTGCAGTTGCCTCGAATATTAAATCACGCGATAATTATTGTACAATAATCGTTCGCTAATTGCTTGCTAATCCCTGTAGAATTAATTAAACGAACCGCGTGTTATAAAACCACGAGATATTCGTGAAAGCTCGTTCAATTAACTCAGAGACTCGAATTATAAACAAAACTCTCTTTCAACATCTCGCTCCCCGACTTGTGCATCCCGGCAAATGAAAAGCTCGTCGGCTGAAATGCCAAGTGGCATTTCATCAGAGACATCATCCCGTACAGTGGCCATCGAATGGCTGCCAGTCGAAGAGCATCTTTCAGCTTGGGAGAAAAGATAGCAGATGGATCGATGGTATCGCTGGATGTGGCTCGTAGGAAAATCTGGACGAGAAGCCGGTCGGTTCGTTCGGTGGTGAGGTTCGTTATGTCGAGGTTAGAACGAGGTTTGCGGTTGCAACGAATGCCCAGTAGTGTCAGTCGTTTGTAGGTCAGACGTTCAGACGGATGGAAGTTACCTCGAACTCCAGAGTCCCGCTTCGTTCTTCATTTACCTCATTCACCTCGGAAATTCTATAATTCGAGGGTCATTGTCGGCCTGTTCCTTGGGTTTCCTTGTTTCTCAGGTCAAACGTTGCGAGATAAAATGCGAGCTGGAACGTCGAGTAATTTTTTTGAAGCAGCCCCCCTCGATATAAGGCTGGAGAGAGGAAAATTTTCTACGAGTGAGAAATAACGAATATCTGTCTTAACTATTTTATTGTCGAGACTGAATTTTCCGTAGAAATTTCTGTTTTACATTCGTGGAAAGTTTGATTTTTTTTTTTAAATAGCAAAGGCTGAATGCAATTTTATTTTATCAGTTTCTTGCATATTTCACAAATGGGTGGTTTATAAAATTTCATTTTCTCGTTATTGCTTTCTATTATGGTAATTTTTATGTTGAAGTTTACATGTAAGAGATATAAATATTAGAATTTTTATTTAATTGTTAAATGTTTACAAAATTAACAAAATTTTATTTAATTTCAATTAATATCATATTACGATGCAATATTGTGCAAGTACAATGCAATATAACGTGATATTTCTTGAAAATATTTATTACACACTTACTACGAATATAGGACGATAATGACATAACATCGATCAATTCCCAACTCACGCCGTAATTACATTAATCCATAAATCTTGGTCACTTCGACAATTACCTATTATGAAAATCTCCTATAATCTATTGATTATACGTCAGCCACCCTTTACGTAAGGAACTTTCTTTTATAATATGCAAATGCGTGCGGCCTACATTTCCTGAGAAACGAAACAAGATTCTATCATCAATTCACATGACTAAAAGACGATCTGATTAATAGAATCTTTTACGTAACTTTTCAAGTAATATTCTTGATGATATAGTTGTGAATTAACTTGTGAAATTCCTTTGACAAAACTCTGTGTTTAAATTTCTATAAACAAAAATAATTTATAGTAATTGTATACCAATGTGTGAAACTTTTTCTTTACACAGTGTTCAATGAATTTCTAATAATTTCCAACTTCTAAATTTTTATATAATCGTGAATTTCGAAAATTTCTATACAATTGCGGATTTCAAATAATCATGACTCTCCAACGCAATTGTGAATCTCTAAATTCCTATGCAATTTCAAAATAATCGCGAATCCCCAAATTTCTATGTAACTCTGATTTTTCCAAATTTCTGTATAATCGTGAACCTCCAGATTTCCATTTAATATCATAATTTTCAAATAATCGTGAATTTCCGAATTCCCGTGTTAAAAGAAAGAAAAAGGAAAAGGAAAAAAGCAGTTCCAAATTAACGCTACACACTCCCGAATGAGAAAGTCAAGTTGCCCGTCATCTCGCGCACGTTTCGAATTACTGTTATGCTTCCGGAAACACGTGAACTTCAACGTCTGACCAATTTTATGACCCCGCTGTATCTCCTCCAGCAGCGCGTACCGCAGCCTGGTTTCAGGAAGCCGTAGAACGGAAACGGCGAATCCTATTGCGGAATTTTGCGTAACGAGGTGAGAGTAGATAATTAAAAGGAGATCTGACAGTGACGTGCAGCCCCGGCCGGGTCACGGATTTAAAACGCGGGCATAAAAAGGGAACAAGGAAATATTCCGCCGGAATAAAGGAAACAATTGCCAGCCCATCCCCTCGTTCACCTTTCCGCCACCCTACTTAGATCTCTTCTCTCTCTGCTATCTTTCTGTTACATTCAACTAACTAGCGCGACGATTCAATTAATGATTCGATTTAATTACGATATTTCGTCGTTAAGCCGTAATCGGAGCGAGGTTCTTTCTCGGCTGGATCGTTTTTTTTCCCTTCTTTTTTTTTTCTTTTTTTGTAAGAAGAAACCTTGTTCGACCTGCAAAAATATACATAGACGTGAGCTTTTGCTGGACCAACTGTTTGCAAATCTTTATGTTGAATGTGAGTTGATTTGTAATCATTATTTATAGCATTTCAGAGGGTGAGAAATCTTAAGTAGTCAAAATCATTTCACATAGAACTTCATTATTACTTAATTTTGGAATCTTTTGTTTCTTTACCAAATTGTAGAGATTGTAAAATGCCATCCTTTCAAAGAAAAAGAAAGAAATATTTTAAAATCATATATTTAAAATTTTAGTAATCTTATATAGTAATTTATACTACTTGATAGCAATTGTACTACTTTATTATAGTATTATTATTTGCTTTATTATCATATTACATTAGTAGATTATACTACTTAAAAATTTTTTAAAAGGATAACAAGTTAAATTAATATCTTTAAAAGGATAACAATTTAACAAATAGATAAACTCTTTTTATAAAATAAAAAAAAAGAAATAAAATTCCATCAACATCACTAGAAATATAATATGATTTTGGTGAATTCTAATGTATATTTAACGCATGTTTTCGGTATTTGTTTTGCTGAGAAAGGCGTTTGATACAGACGATGTTTACCTTGATAATGAAGACAGAAAATGAAATATGACTCCGTCGGTTCGTTTGTTCATACATCGCTCTTGTATCCGTTTCATTGTTTGTTGCCCTGTGCTTTTCCTGTGAAATTATTAATGTCGGTTACAGCAGTCCTCGTCGAACAGAGGGGGATTCAGCCTGATCCGTAACAGGAATTAAAGTAATCAGCTTTTCGGTTGTTGTCAGAATTGTTCGCACACACGCTTCGTAGCTTTACTTACTGACGATGTTACTTTAAACGTCCTCTTAATTGCTTCGAATATAGTTTAGAAAATACTTTCTGATAATTCACGCTGTTTCCATTACCTTCTATCATTTAGACATAAGCGTTTGTTTAAATACATTTTGGCAATTTATGGTATCGAACGTTGTTCAATCTCTTTTGTCTTCATTACCAATTTTCTAGGGATCTAAACTTTTAGAATAAACTGATAAAAAAAAAGAAAAAAGGAATAGAGAATTGGAATTATATCTTTGCATTAAGATTGATTTTAATTCCTGATGTAAATTAAATTTAAAAATCCGACACTAGATTCAAAGGTTTGCGAATTTCTCAAATTTTCATGAGTGTATTAAGACATACATGAAGACATATTCTATAGTACAATACTATTTTATATTATTTTTATTTTTTGTATTATATTCTATTGATATTATATCGAAATGCTATTCTCTTCGATAATGCCAATTTATGTATCAGACAATTATAATATACTTTCTATTAGTATTATGGTAATACTAGTATCTATTATTATATCTATTAGTATCGATATCGGTATTAGTATTAATACGATACTAACAGATATATTTTGTTACTTACAGCTGGTATTTCAGATAATTATCGACAGCCGCTCGTAAATCTTGAAACATTGCAAATGCTCTCTCTCGAGGTCGGCGCAAATTTCCCCGATGTTAACGAGAATCTTGACGTGTCTGGTAACGTGGTTGGCAAATAGGGAAACAACTCTCGCTAGAATTGAAACAAATTGATCGTACGGTAATTTCTGCGCCTGCATTCCACGCTCTGTAATTACCTTGAAATTATACGGAGCATACGATAAGTGAAACATAGCGGCTGATATTGCAAACAAAACCCTGGAGACTCGGTTGTGCGACACGAGCACCGCGCGCAAGTGAAGTATCTGATCATTAGCTTGAAGCGCAGAGACAGGACAGGGTAATAATCCACAATCAAGTTTTAATCGACCAACTGTTCGTTGTATTTCGTTAGCTCATCGCCCAATTTGGACTTGGTGCCTCGCTCGAAAATATCCGGCAACGCTAATACTTCATTCGGCGAGCGAGCCTGCCTTTCAATCTCAATTAAAAGTTTTTCCAGGGAAAATAAACTTGCCTCGGCTTTGCTTCCGAAGCTCGACGTGTATGCGGAGGTGAAACTAGTCACGGAATAACAGCACACTGTGATTCTATTTAGGATCTGAGAATAGAAGAAAGAAGTTGAAATTAGAGGATCAACCGCGAGGTATTTGCTAATTACAATTAGCTAATGCCGCAAAACAAAGGGCAGTAGGAAGTTGTAAATTTCTAATTGAAGCACGCGGTCTGGATTAATTTCATTAATTTCATGAATATCCCTGAAATATCTTCAACGGAAAATTAACCAGCCAACTATATATAGAAATAACGAGCTAATTGAGAATGTTATTGATCGGCGGAAAGACGACAAACAATGGCCACATATTAAAATTCGATAAAAATAAGAATATTAATTAATTTTGCAAATATTTTCTTAGATTATTTTGCATCGTTTCTTATAAATTTCGCCACTTTTTTTGAACAAGGATTGCTACCATTTTCCGAAATATAATATAGCGACATTCCGCGAACATCTTATTTCTTCAGGAAGAAACAAAACAATGGCGGCGCGCGTAGCACGTAACATGTAAAGTTCCCGCAATCGAATAAAGATACTTTAAAAATGGGAGAGGAGTTAGAAAATCGGAAGTTGTGAAATTCTTATAATGGAAAACGCCGCTGATGCTTGTTTTTAATTAAAAAGGAAAAAAAAGTTTCTAAGAAATATTCTTAGAAACTTCAATATACATGTCTTAAACTTTTTATTGAAGATTAAACTGTGGTCTTTCACGACATTCTAAATACATGATTTTCCGGAAATTTTGTAAAATTCATGGAGAAAATATTAACACAGAGTTTGTTGAAGAAACAGTATAATACTGTCAATGGGTTAATATTAATCCTGAATTTAATTTCTTTTACAACTCGAGTCGATGAAACGTGTTCTATAGCCACCACGCTATGTTAGAAATATGAAGTATCTCGGCTTGAATCGCGTAGAGTTAAATATAACTAGAATTTTAATGTTCCTTCTCCTCTTCTATTTTGTTTCCTCGTTTTTTCCCCCCTCCCGGTTCCTTACGCCGAGCTTTCCCGTTGTTTAAAATTGTTGTATTTCATAAACTGCTTTCCACCGAAATTCGCAATTGCTTACTACAAACCCGTTCTCCCGCAACGGTAATTACTCTAATTAAGTATTTCGCATTCAGCTAATTTTGCCGCGCACCACGAGGAAAAAAGTGCCGCTCGACGATTAGGAACTGGTTTTTGCTCATGTTTCCCGCTTCGAAAATATGAACTGCTCCGTTCAATATTGCAATAAGAATTAACACATTGAAACATTTGGAAATGTTAAAATATCCAGAAATACTGGTCTTGTGATTTTTACTTCTTCAAACTAATTTCCTTTTAATACCTTAGGATATCGTGATTAAGCAATTAACTCGTGTAAAAATTACAAGAATTGAAAATTAGAGCGAAGTATCGACGTGCTGCAGTTTCATCTACTGATTATTGGATATACAGATTAAACTTTCAAACAAGAAGGATCGCAATCAATTTTAATTCGTTTGAACGAATAGGAAAGTACAAGTAATCCTTGGTAAGAATTTTTCTTAATGTCTCCCGAGATCCAAGTGATCCTTAATGGAAGTTTTTCTTGGTACAATAGTATCGTTCCGTACAAGATCGATATCACAATAATAAATAGCCAACCAATTGGAAGTCCAGATAATCGATAGTTGGATAATCAGCATTTCTGTGCATAAGTACTGAAGGCAAAAGGATCCTCTTCCTCATTGAATTCCAATCACCACTCACCTATTTTTCCATTAATACTAAAACCATCGAAGCTTCGGAGTTGAGTGAGAGAAATTAGAGCGCATGGAACAAGGGAAATGTAATACAATGAATAAAGAAAATAATTTTACAAAAGACCAAATTTATAAAATTACAAATCGGTCAGTTATACCACCTTGCTACTTCTTGTTTCTAAATAAATACAATCGAATAAAAGTAAATTCTCAAATGTTATCGTTCAATCGATGTGAATGATTCAGAGAAATTATTGATTAGCTCAATATTTTTCTGAAACAAAAAAATTATTTATAGTTGCGTCAACATCTCATGTTCTTAGCGACTACTTGAGGATTCTGTCAACAAAATTTCTGCAGATTAGACTTGAAACTAGAATTCTAAGTGAGACAAACGATAATAATTGTTATCGAATGTTTAATTAATTTTTCTAAATCGACTGAGATCGTAGATTCTAACTAATCTTCTAGTTAATCGCAAAGGGTGTGCAACTAATTTTATTAAATCCACATTACGAGTACATTTGTTTGGTATTTCCTTTGACGTCGAATGTTCATGGGTTAATTTTATGTGATCGATTCTCAAGAGAATATCGTAAGATCATTGATAACTGATAATTTCACTCTTTTAATCTTAGAAGATGTATTAACAATGCCAATAGTCTTTCCACTTTTCTAAAACGAGAAAGATTTATCAATATTTTAAGACTTATTCCCTTAAGGGATGTGATTGAATTTATGGAGTCGCGAGTGTTACGTTGCCTACGTAAACGCGGTGAATGTCGCTGGCATAGAGAGATTCAACGTAGCCTGGGAGCGAAAGTAAAACACTTGAACATTTTCATGCACGACAACAGAAATCCTGATATACGCTCGTATCACCGGGACGACTTTAGAAACACTCGATCAAAATTTTCCCGGACGTTTTCTCTCCGCTATTTCTGTTCGCGTTCAGGCGTCGACTTATACGCGTCGTACACTTTCGCGAAAATCTTGTTTCAACAGCGAGCTGGGTACTTGTTTCGCAGGTTAATTTACATTGAAGACAATCATTTAACAGATTAATTTCGATTCGGTATAGTCAAGCTGGGGAATATACGTGTTGTCAGAAGGCACTGTAAATTTCAATGTTGATGTATTATTTTGACTTCGCAAATATTATGCAGATTCTGATAAGAAATTGGCACGTTGTATAAATATTGGAAAAATCTAAATAATAAATTGGGAATATTTATATTTGATGCTGCATTTTTTTTCTTTTCCCGCAGTGAATTAATATCGGGTTGTTGTTTTTAATTAAAGTAAAAATTCAGTTTATATGGACAATTTTTTTACATTTTAAATGCGGATATTTATAAATTTTAAGCAGTGGATAAAGAGTTATCTAGTGGATATGCGATATTATTAAACTTGAAGATTTTTCTTTACATGGAGCATTGTTCGATTTCGCGGAGGAAATTTAATGAAATTTTTACACAAATTATTTTACAAGATTCGAATGTCAATATAATTTTTTGAAAAATATATATGAAGAATCCAGCCTCAAATTTCCATTTTTAATACTTGCACGATTATTTATTATTTATTTTCAAAATAAATTTTTTATTTTTCATATCTTTATATATATTTAAATACATATTTTCGCAAATATTTCTACAATTTTTTAATTTTTATTATTATCTAGTATTCTTATCTTTTAATCTCAAATTTATTTTGATGAGTAAATTGTTTAAAACTAGCAGGTTTTATTTTCTCTAAATTACTGTACAAAGTTGAAAAGTTTTTGATTATTTCTCAATAACCTATTATCATCTAATGAATTACACTTTTAGTGTCACTGTATTCTAATATATATTTCATTATATATTAAATTCTAATTAAAATTTAATCAATTTCCATTGAGGAACACGAGCGGAAATTCATTCTCTCACTTGTTTGACTTTGCAATTCAAGTTTGTAAGTTTCAAAGCGTAGAAGTATGTCTTTTACAATTTTATTTATCACTCGCAACGTTTAGATTACAAATATGACATTCAGTATAAATCAAAAGAGGACAATGATAACATGAATGCATACGTACATTCGTACAGAGAACATAAATTGGCTTTGAGTTATTTTTTACAGTATTAAAAATAATCGTGTTATTTATATATACTTCATCCACATCATCATTTTATGAAAACGGTAATAAATAAATATTATCTCGCGCAACCATCATATCCAATGAGCAACATACAAAATTTAAAAAAAAGAGAGTTTTATCAAAAATAAATAATTTGCAAAGCACGCAAACATTTCCGTTTTATATCCACTCTTTTAAAAATAATAAATGCAATGAGCATAATATGCTTCTTAAATGTTAACACATTTGTCAAATAATCATTTTAATTCTAGGAATACTTAGTGGATTATTGTGTGCGGAAGTTTTAAAATAACTAAATAATTATCAAATCAATTAATAGTTCGTAATTATACATCAATCAAAGGCTTCGAGGGGAATAAGATTTTTAAACAAATAGATCTGCGGAAGTTTGGAAGTTTAGAACCGAGGCAAACCTGTGGCAAACAAGAGGAGAGAAGTTAGGCGATGGATATATTAAGTTTCCAATAATGCAAATATTTATATAAAACTTTCTAAAATTACTTCGCGTAATTGAAAGCATTGCGAAAATTATAACTAGACTGCGGATCTGTGTGCAATTTCGAATTTCTTACAAGTGCAATTAAAAATATATAGGCAGAAATTTATTTCCGTTACTAAATATATTATAACGAGTACTCTGCTGTAATTTTTATAATATTTCACACGAATCTTGGGGAATATTTTGGTATTTCTAAATTTTCCATAAACGATTTTCTTCGAAAAAAGTAATAATTGTTTCGTTGTTTACGAAACATAATAAAGCTTTTCTTATTTCATATTTGATGTGTTCAGTTGTGAAAGTTTATTTTGATTGAAATTATTAGTAACAAGTTATTGATGAAAATCGTTGTTTATGTTCTTTATATTTTTAATATATATTATATTTGAATATAAATCATGTCGAAAGCGAGATACACTTTGTGAATGTATCGTGAAACCTGAATATTAACTTTGCGAACGTCAAAGCACTCTTACGTGTTGCACAGTAACGGTATTGCTTTCCGTTTTTCAAATGAAAATTTTGATCAGTCTGATATGCGAGTTCAGATTTGTAATAAAAGGTTCAAAAATTTATCATATGTATTTAATTTTCATTTCGTGTCTTTAGGTAGTAATTAATGGCTAAAACTCGATTAAAGGAAAGAAGACACTGAAATTATTGACGGCTAAAAGCATAAAGTAGAAAAATCGCATCAGAGAAATTAGAGTGCAAGGAGTAGAAAATATTTTGTAATACGATGTAAAGAACATAAACTCATTCAAATTTCGCAGCACTGTGAATCTGCGAAAAATTACGAATTGGTCATTTTCTGACTCTAGTAATTCTAGCGTTAAATTTTGCTTCATACTGAATGTTATTACAAATACACTAGCTATAGCTACTTTTGCACGTTGAAATTTTCTCGCAGACCACGCAACATCCGTAGTTCATTAATAGCCAGCGAAACCTGTTAATATCAAATTGCTTCATATAGGTTCATCGACGATATTTGCAGCCTAAAGCAGAGTGCGCAATAAAGTACTCTGAAATGAAGCGATCCGTCCATTTTAATCGCTTGTAAGCTACCACTCGCACTCATACTTTAGTTCGTAACAAACTTCACTCTCGCCCAACAATTACAATCCGGAGCCCATTTTAATCTGACTATAGCTTCCGAAACTTCTCCCTCGCCTAACTCTCCATCCGTACCGTGGAATATAACCTGCAACGTTTTATACGCGCATGCATGATATGTAAACATGTAAACAAGCGAAGTTCGGCGGTCGGGAACAAAACACGGACGGAAGCGCGCGGGGCTGATAAAACAAGCTTGTCTCGTGAATGTAAGAAGAAAAGCGTTGCTCGATCTCGGGGAAAAGATTGAGCTTCCTAGGGTAGATATGTGAGTATCGTTCGTTTCGTAGGTTTCGAGTACTACTCGGTGGTGAAAATGTTCCGACATTCGCGGACGCGACGTTTCAAAATGGCGGGAACATGCTCCGTCGCTGTTCGAAAATCACAATTCAGAGAGATACAGTAGTCCTCACTCGACACGCTTAACACGTTCACGATGGCGCTGTTTTTTTTTTCCTTTTATCATTTTGTAGATATAGACAGTAGTTATTGTAGATTAACTGTGTACCACCGAACGTGAACATGTTAAGCGCCCACAGTTCGGGACCGAAAGCGGGCGTTTAATTGGGCAGGTGTATTCTGCGAATTGTGCCGGAATATCACGGTATTATGTATCACTCGCTTTGTATTGTGCAAGTGTCACGCAATGTTTCACGCGGCCTTCGACAGGTCGCATGATAAGGTACCATAAAGTAAGAAGTTCCAGTTCCAAGAATTCATGAGGAAAGTTTAAGCGGAGACTACTGTATATATCATCAATTGTTTCTTGATGTTCTTCTCCTTCGCGAATTATCAGGCCTAAAGTGATTTTTACATATAGAAAATAATGATAAAGAAAAAAAGAAGTGAAAAATTTGTTCTTCCAGCATGTTTCACTTCGAGATCATCCTGCTTATTGTTAGAATCGAGTGTTACTGATAATGCTTGTAAAGAATTCAACGGCTAGAGGTTCGAACTTATTTGTGAGGTACCATCTCTAGCTTCCGGTAGAACCCTTGCGGGGGTGGGGGTGTATTTGTCACACAGTGAATCCGTTGAAGAAGAAACGCGACGAAGAAAGAGGGAGGCGAGGGGAAAGAGAAGAAAGTGAGAGCAGGAGGAAAAGGAAGACGAAGGCTGGATAGAGACAGAGTGGAAACAGCGAAGGAGCACAAGCACGTAGCTTGTTACCACTTGTTTATCCAGCCGCGTTGCAGGCTTGTTCTCGAGCAACGTTAGAAAACCGGAACCGTTTCCCTGCACCCTCTGCCACCCAGGTTTGTGTCTTTGCTCTCGAATGCCGGAGACATACTAAACGTACGTTGTACGTGCACTCATTAAGCTTTCTCGAAGGTACTCCATTTCTACCAGCAGTCTCTCCCTCTCTCTCTCTCTCTCTCTTTCTTTCTTACTTTCTCCACGTCGCTGGAGACCCTTTCTTTTCAACTTTCCAACGAATGCCACGTATCCATTTGTATCTCCTTGTCTTCTCGTCGTTGTCTGCGGCGTGTCGCTTCCCCTGTCCTTCGGGCTCGTTTCGGCTGGTTCGTCCATCCCTGAAACTTTGTCCCTGTCCCCTTCAGTCGCTCCATTTCTCTCCTCTACGTTTCCTCGACGAGAGACGGTGCCTTGTCCTTCGCTCCTCGTTATTGGCTCCTTTCTGCTAGAAAATCACGAGAAACGAGATCGCAGTCCACTTGGTCCCGGTGGAATTTGGAGGGAAGCTTGAAGTTGTGTCATGGCGCGTAATCGAGCTGCGGAGACGCGGATGTTATTGGACGTAATCGCCGTTGTTTCCTCCACTATCTCCTCCTCGAGGAATCTTGTAACTGGTGCCCAATCCTACGCGATTGAAAATATGTGCGACGATCGAGGAAGTTTTTAACGGCAGTAACCTAAGCACCGAGAAACAACGCTGGACCGATAAATTTTCTCGTGAACAGATTTTAGAGGGAAATGCGATTGCATTCGTGTGCTTGACTGCGAGACTTATCGAGAACGGAAATTTATAATTAATTATTAGAAACTTGTATTTTCCGGTGAAAATTCCATACAGGAAGCTGCGATATTTACGGAGTACATTTCTTGTTTAAAGGGTGAGAATGAATATTGCAACGCGAAATTTAGATAAAACAACAGACAATCAATTCGATTTGTTTTACAAGCTCTAGAAAACATTAGAAGAATGGTTTTCAAAGTTTTAGAAGAGAAATCTAAGAATTCCACGAATTAAGAGTATAAAAGAGTCACTAAATAAAAAACGAGTTATAGAGATCGATGGAATGTTGATCGCGAAACTGATCATATTTTTGAAATATGCTCGATGAGAAAACCCTTTCATCGAATAAAACTTTTAACATGACCAATAATTCCACAGTAA
>CAJDYZ010010038.1:84718-98036 GCA_903986555.1 Heterotrigona itama | reverse complement strand
AAAAAAAAAAAAAAAAAAAAAATCGTCGACCAACGAGCAAATGTAACAAGGTGAGGGAAAAGTGGCAATGAAAAAGCAACAGAAGAAAGAAAACACATGGGTACGTCGAGTAGCAGCTACTAGCCACGTCGACCTATTTTTGTTACACTGTACTGGTACGAAATTGCAAACGTACGCGACGTGCCATATAGAAACTACAGAGAGGAACTGGTGTAACACGGTTAAATACCAGACGCGGCTCGTTTATAAAATTCTAACCCCGGAACGGTCGTTGTCGGACTCTCGATGCCATAATAAATTTCCAGGCGCAGCGAGGGCGCTGTTCTCTGCTTCTAACTTGCTTCGAGAGTCAACTTCCTTATAATGGTATTTCCGTGTTCGAGCGTGTCCTTAAACGATACCGCGTTCCGTGAAAACGATTAATTAAAATTCCCTACGTGCTCTACGGTGAATTTATATTACGTTTCAACAGAGTTTGGAAAATTTTTTTCATTCGCTTGGATTGTAAATTCTACACCTGTCGAGTAATTAAATTGGCTAGGAGCTATTTCAATAATTACTGTCGACGAAATTGGCTTGTTATAGGTACTAAAAAATACTTCATTCTAGGGCTCGTGGTTTTTGTTATAGAAGGTGATTTTGTTGTTTGAATATGTATTTTTGAAAATTATAAGAATAAATGGCAGATGACGAAATAATTTCTTGAATAAATAAGAATAATTTAATGAGATTTAGTAGAATTAATTGAAACTTGATTTTATTTTTCGCACGTAACCAACATCTATTATTTACATTAAGTTAGGTCGAAAGTATTGTAGTTATCATTAAATGTACACAACACATTGAAATACATCCAAGAGGGATTTTTCTCAACTTCTCTCGTAAACGGGAACCGAGAAATAAAAGTTAATTACGTGATTTCACCAATTCGACGAATATCAAGCAAGAGTAAAGCAACTCATTAACTGAAATATTATCACAAAGTAAAGAATTAATTTCCTTGTTTCGTGATGGTTCGTTCAAGTTTGCAATTTGCGAGTGAATTTCTACGATTTGTCAAGAGAATCTTGTAGAATAATTGTTTTCGAAGAAGAAATTAATTTCGAAAATTTCTCTTCCTCTTGTAAGGAGGAGAAACGAATGACAATGGGAAAGTAAAGTGCGTGGAATATTCCTGAGAAATAGGTTAAAAGATGAGAGCACACCGTGAAAGACGAAAGATTCGTGGAGAAGGGTGAAGAGGACAGAGAGAAGCAGAGCGAGACGAGGGAAACCAACGTTCCAATAATATCTGCTTAATAAAAACCTCCTTAAATTTTACAGGACTTCGTTAAAGAAAAGTTACAGCTGAAAAGTTTCTTCGTTAGCTGCGCGAGTGAAGTATTGTTACTTGAATCTCACGGGCCAATGATCTTCTTGGATACTTTTGTCATTTATCACAGTTCTCCGCTATTTTTCAACAGCTGTTGGAATTTCGCAAATCCGAGCATAATGATACAAAACAAAATAATAATCGCAATTTATTAATGATTCTTGGAAATCGACCAAGCGTGTTACTTTAATTATACAATATCTTACATTAAATATATAATAAAATTTATGTTATATTTGTGTTATTAATTTATGTTATTAATATTGTTACTGTAAAATTTTGTAGTTTTAATTAAATGACTTTCGTGATATATACTGGGTACATGAACACAGTTGTTCGACTTCTAAAAGTTTATTTCATTTGGTCATAATTTTATAATGAGCAATTTAATATTCTGCACCAATCATAGTTTTTTAAATTAACATATATTTCTATGTTTAAAATTCACATTTTCGTACGTGTGTATGTGATCCAATTGATTATATGGAGGGTTCAGAAGCCAATCAGTCGTCTCTCGTTAAAAATAATTTGTGCCACGTAAATGTTGCTCAAATTCAATCGACTTAACAGCTTAATCGTTATAATATGGTCATAACATAATTATTATGATATTATGATTAAACCGTTCCATGGATTGAAGGTATTCTGGTAAGAAAAATATGTTTGTACAGCAGAGAGAAGTCTAATGGAAAATTAAGTCATTGTGCATTATATATGAATTAGTAGAATTAGTATATGGGTTAGAAAACAATCAGTGTCACATATGCGCAATTTATTAATCAATTATAGTACGAATCGTAATTTTTTTAAATCGACATACACTATTTCTTTCTTCTTTTTTTTCTTTAAATCAAAATTCACAATATTCCAAGTTTCTACATATTTTTAAGCCGCAAATACGTTTTTTTAGATAAGCTGAATTCGAAATTTGAATACCAAATTCATTTCGTCGCTATCTTCCTAGTGTCCGCGGTTCGAAGCGCGTTCTGTAAGAGTATATTTTTTAAAATTATTCGATTTCGGTGGTGGAACCAAACGCCGATCCTGGGATGGGACGAAGTCAGAGAAACGAATTCGTTTCAGCGGCGTGCATGCATTATTCGTAGACGCACCTGTGACGTGCAACCTAATCGATATTCGCGACCGTGGATTTTTCGAAATACAAGGGATATTCGAGGTACAAGTGGCAGCATGTTTGGTTTCTCTCTAGCTTGTTGCACGCGAAAACACTTTTCTAATGGTTTTCTACCATTTCTCCGTCCGAGACAGATATAAAATCTATATTTTGACAATCTGAGGCAATTAATGCGCTTCCTTTAAATTTTGCGAATGCCAGGCTTTCACGTTCAGAATCATGGACTGAAATCTCTCAACCAGCGAGAACCTATTTAACTAGAGTTAAATTAGCATTTCCGTTTAATTTAATTTCTGCATCATGAAGGATGCGAAACAGAGGACGAAATCATCACGAAAGACGAGAATTTTCGTTAAGTGGAATATCAGTCAGTCTCGAAACGGGAGGGCAACACGTGTAAAAACCAGACCGAGTCAAGTAATTCGATGTCCAGAGCGTTCAATCGTACTCTGATTCGTGTAGGCGCAGTTCAACGAGGAGACGAAAATGTTTAGAAGTGTAACACAAAGTTGCGCGTGACGACCACGGCGTGTCCTGTTAGAACTTGGCATAGCCGTAGTTCTCAAGTTTTTCGAAATACAAACTGCCGGTTTGTGTATTCAGGTGTATGCGTAACGGCGCATGTGTGTGCACTATTGAGTGGCGGTGACGCGCGTTATACGCTGGTCACGTCTGAAATCGAAAACTTGTACACCTATCGTGAGCAACTCACCTCCGTGAAAAGTTCCTCCAAAGTTTCAAGTATCTGTCCGTTCAACGAACAATAACGGAATTACGAGACTACTACGGAGCGATAAAAATTGAATAAAAAGAGCAAACAAGAAAGGGAAAAAAGAAGGAAGATGATTTCGAATTATCTGAAATTTCTCATTTATTTGAAGATTGAAGGTTGTTATCCGTTCCTGGAATATTTAAGGTTACACGGATCCATAGAGAGTGAAGTATAACGTGAAAAAATGTATAGAATATTTATTATAGAAACAAATTTCGATTTCTTGAGTTAAGTTTACAGAACTGGTAACAATATATATGCACGTAGAATTGAAACACAATTCGTCCGTCTGTGGTTTCGTATTTCAAAATTATTATAACGTTCCAAACTGCATTATCATTGAACTGTAAATTTTCTATATTTATTTCCACTCATCATACAATTCGCACACATTCATTCTTCCTCACAGGTTTGAGAAATTCCTATTACAATATTTCACGTTTTCTTGATGCAATTTTTATAGATTTATTATTTACAGACAAAGTGTATTGCGTTTATTTCGTAGATTTATCTTACAGATAAACTGCAAGGAAATCACACTTTTATATAGGTAATAATATGTTGTTTTTCACGAATTGTTCGACAAATTTAACGTTACTAATGAATTTCCCCGACAAGTTATTATCTGCTAATCTTTGGTCGCGTTTAAACCTGTGGATGATATTAATTACTGACTGCTAATGAACACGGCATGATTATCGCTCGTCAATGTAACCATCAATGATGGAGATTTCTAAAGATTAATTCCATTGCACGTACATTATAGTTATCAATTGTTATATCCGATGTTTGCCCGTTTTATTATGTTAATATGGTATAAACTTGATAATCCCCATGTGGAAAATTAATTTTACATAATCACGTATGTAAAATTGCGTATATGCACGATGTACAAAATTCATTTTACATTTATAATGCGATGAGCAACGATTAAAATGAAAATCAATTGGGATGATATACATTTATTCGCGATATACGATTAATTAAATTGCATATTCGACGTACATTCGACAATATTGGGCTAAGAAAAATAATACTTATTGACAGCTGATGTGCACTGAGTGAAGAAGATTAAGATTAAGTTATCAAGTTGGAAGTAACTTGAAACTTGGAGAAAATGTTTGTTAATATACAATATACTACAATACTGTAATATATAATAGGCAAGATCTTCCAAATATTGCTAAATATTAATAAGAAGATAAAAATGTACAATGAAGTTTCCAAATTGTCTGGTATTAAATTTCGTTTCTTCAAGAATCACGTTTTTTAATAGATAAAATTTTAGAAACAAGATAGTTAAAAATAAAATCATTGAAGAGTTCATAATAAAACTTTCATTTATGTTTATTTCTCTTCGAAAAAATTAACATTTATTCAACTTAACTTCCAACCGGTGGAATTCATTATTGCTAAAAGTATTTAAAAAAGTCATCGAAAGTCGTTCTCTTAATGACAATTTTCTTTACTATTGAAAAAAAAAAAAAATACCTTTGAATAGCTTGCTACAAAATCTACAATTATTTATTATATCAAATTCAGTTCAAAATCTGATTACTTATCAAACTTATTTTCAAGCATAATGTCGTTTAATTAACGCATCGCCTATTATAATCGATGTGCTGTAGCATAGTTGCTTGTTTTGCATATTTCATGCGCATAAATGTCATAATAATATATTGCTGGCATATTTCACCGGCCACACACATCGAGTACAGTTTATTGATAACGCTTAAATTGGAAATTCTTCGAATTCTGGGGCTACTTGCCCGTCGATTCAATTTGCCACTAGCCGATGTGCGATAAACGCGAAATTAAGAAACGAGGACGCTCGAGGATAAACCTGTTTTCAATGATTCGCGCTTCTAAATTCGCGAGCCATATTCCCGTTCGCAATTACGGGATCGGTTGGTCCTGCGGGATCAGTTTTTCCGCGGGCTGTTCCGAAGTAGAAGAATTTGCAGAGCTGTCCTCCGCTCTGATCGATCGTTCCGACGCCGCCCGTTACCACTACAATTAGACGAGCCACCCTTCTATATTTACCCTTTAGCCAGCCTATTCCACTTTATTTATTTTCGATATTTCGTTCGTGTTTTTCATGCTGACGTTTAAATGTACGAGGTATGGACGTTCGATGAACATTGATTATAGTAAAGTTGTTTCGGAGTGTTGAGGCCAACGGTACGTAATAATTTGTCACATGAACGTGCCTTAGAACTCAGTTTGTTCGATCAGACATTTTAACATATGCTTCATGTATAAATATTTTAGATAATTTAGATAAACTGATAGCTATTCAATTTCATAAGTTGTTTTTTGTAAGTTTTCAGTTAATTTTGGACTAAACTAAATGCGTGCCAGAAGCATATCGTGCTTAGGTAAGAAGATGATAGGCCTATTTCTTTATATCTGTCACTCAATAACGAGAAATTCTAGAAATTTCCCTTATACTTTCTAATTGGTCTCCTGATATGTTCATCGTCCTATCTAAATTCCTCAGAGATTTTAGGGAAGACGAATGTCTCTTGGAAAAAAAAACTCTGAGGAGAATAAAAATTGTCAATCGGTCTTCAATCAAAATTATCAAGTGCAGTTGTTAATCAGAGTTGTCAATTAGCCTTCAATGAGATTGGACAAAAAGCAGTGAAGGCATTTAATCTTCATTCAGAGTTGTCAAGAGTTTTTAGTTGACTTGTCATTTGTTAGTTAAGAGTAAGAATCAGAGAACAGTTAGTCAGTTAAGTAGAATTAGTCGGAACCAGTCCGTCTCTAGCTTAGTGCATTCAGAATTAACTGTCATTTCTAGAGACCAGAAGCAACGATGCTTCTTACAGAAGTACAGAAAATAAATCTAGTGTGATCACTAAAATTCAAAATCAAAACAATAGATGATTCTTCGACAGTAATTGTCAAATAAACTATCGCGATAATCCAGCTTACAAGAAGCTAAACACGGAGTTGTGTTTAGAATTGAGGAGTTCAGACAGTTTCGATGTTTATTAAATGAGAAAGAAAGATACATATTTTATATTCAAATTATGATTGAATATTAAAAATAAAAGTGTTAGTTGATTATAAATTTATAGTACGTTTCAAAAGGTGATTCGACTTTGAGTTGATAAATTGTATTTGTTAAAAGAAGAAGAAAGATGCATATTTCATACTTAAATTAATGTAATTGTGTAGTGTAATATATAACTAAATATCATTAAAAATATCAATGGATTATAAATTTATTACTTGTTTCAAGAAGTAACTCAATTTTTATTGATTTTAAATTGATCAATATTTAAATTATATTTATTAAGAAAGAAACTGAAGGTTTCATATTCAATGTGGTTCATTAAATATCAATAGTATTTGAAACTGTGACAATGATTTTTATAACAAGTGAAAATTGCAATAACTTTTAAAAAGTGATTCTATTTTGATTTAGTCTAAATCAAAGGCTTTCTCTTTATTGTTTTACTGCAATTGGAAAGTGGAATATTTTCTTATTCCTTCAATTGTTTAACCTATTAAATATCGTTTTATCGAGATACAAATATTAAAATAATGGACAGCTTCCAGAAATTTAATATACAAATCACAGAGACAGGAGAAACATTTTCAGGATTTACGGAAAAATTGTTTACATCAAATATTTCTATACAAATTTCATAAAATCGTTGGATTTCAGTGGATAAAGCAGTTCTGACAAAGAAAATGTCAGCAATGAAATATTGGAAAAAGAAAGAAGCAGAATTTTGTAATGTAATTGAACAAATATTGAAAATGAAATGTCACGTTAATGTGACATTTGTTTAATAGTATGAATTGAAAGGTATAAAGGTGGACACCTCGATGAAAATGCTGTAGTAATATAATTACTTTGCGAATGTCACGACATGCTTTTATTATAACGTATTAAAAATCACGAAATTTCGGAAATTTCGGTGTAAGATTTTATCTAAATATTAAATACAAATTCAAAATGCATCAGCATGTTCCGTTGCATTATACATCTGCACATTTACGGAGTCTGCTTCTTAAGTTTCTTGAATCTCTTATTAAATAATACTGGATCCTCTTAAAAAATCCTTCATCGAAATCCTTCACTAAAATCATCTTTATTATTTTAATAGTATTAAAAGCAACGTTATTCTCCAGCTTTTACGCACAATTTTGTGTAAATTCATTTATGCATGTACTTTATAAACATAAAAATTAACGTTGAATTTTAATAATATTATGGTCGTCAAAAGATATTAGAAAAAGTCTTCTAGTTAAAACGTACAGATATACTGTCTTAAGTGATTGAAAGATATTTGTTCCTGTATTTTTAGAATTTTTTTATAACCCCTATTGCAATTTTGTAATTAATCTTCTCAACGAGAATCTCTTGTTTTTCGTCGCAGCGATTTTTTTCGGAGGAGTCGTTTGAATCACTTTCATTATTATTTAAATTTTATTCCACGGATTCGGAGCAAAAGATTCTAGCTTCGCGGATATACTTAATATTCTTCAGTCCCCGGTATCAAAGTTTCTAACGGGAACTTCTGGAAGAAAAATTTTTGGAAAGCAGATCGCGGAATGGAGATCATTTCAATGTGAATTTAAAACGAGGCGAACCTTTGATGGATAGACGAAGTGCTACCTCTCGTCGATAAATCATGCTAATTTAGTTTGACGGAGTTAACTGTGGAAAGATGTTGAACAATCTTCTGTTTCTATTTCATACATTCACGCAGCCTTTATACGTGATTCATACGTGATTTTCGCACAATTTCAAATAAATAGCTTACGTTACATCTTAGACGAAACAAATATTAATGTTGCAAACATTTATGATCAATGCAATTCAATTAATCACTCTGCTAATAGTTCCGTTACAAATATTAAATTAATTCTTCCGTGCGACATTTCGTGAAGAACTTGCTGTGTAAGAAAGAATTCACCGGTGTGTTTGCTTCATCCGTGATAAAATTTCAATTGCTGTAAGTTCTTCACGATATCTTTACTTTTACTAAGGTACAGATACTCCGTGGAAATTGTCACTCGGCACACGTTTCAGCTGACTCTTTGAAACGTTAACGTTAGATGAAGAAGCGTCATAAAAACGGATACGAGGGTACGTGCGAGTCGTTCTTTTCTTTGCGCGAAATAATAGCGAAGGAGTTTGTGATCTGCTGCGTTAGCTTTCATCGGAGAACGCTTAAAGTCTGAGTAATAATTATACAAGGTGTCCTATTATTGAAGATGATTAATGATTACGCGTGAAAGAATGTATCAAACGTAAGAAATAGAATCTCTTCGCTCATGTCTCATCGTCTTCGAGAAAAATCAAGCATGAAAACTTATCAGGCGTATTTGGATTTCTCTGCTTCAGTTAGGACGTAGTTAGGACTACACAATCGACAGAAGATTATTCTACGCGTGAAAACAAGCGAGAGCTGGAAAAAGTAAAATTTCTCTGTTTCAGGCCCCGTTTTCAAGAGAACGGAGTTTAATTTTAAGTTTTAAATTGAATTTTCTTGAAAAAAAGAAAAAAAAAGAAAAAAACGGAACGAAGTCTCGCGAGAGAATTGTATTCCGCAATTTTGATTTATCCTCACAGGCAAAACAATTTCCTTCTCGTTATTTGCTTCTGGCCACTCCAGAATTAACTAAATTCAACTACAGTTGATAAAACTTGATTCTCTCGAAAACGGAAGAAAAACAAAATCCAAATTCATCCTCTATTTTCGATTTATTTCCCCCTGCTTCGATATCGGTACATTCTGTGCGAATCAATCTTGTCAAATTTATATTACGTATAGCATGCACCTGACTTTAACTCTTCGAATATGTATAAGTAAATTAATCTTTTGCACGCCGACGGCCGAAACCATTAATTTCTAAGCCATCACCCTGTCAAAGATCTTCCCGAATAACGATCAGACGATCGACGACACCCCGTTGGCAGTACGTACGAAAAATGACAACGAAGAAGTAAATAGAAGGGAAGCTAAATATGCGACTGAGAAGTAAATCGGGTAGAAAACAGCCGAGTTGATTCAAAAAGCACCTGGCTGCGAAATCAGGTTCGGCAGTTTAATAAAGGCTGAGTACAAGCGAGAGGACGTGCCCGTCCAAGTCGAGTTCCTGTGTTCCACGGGGAAACTTTCCCCGGTGACCGGGCAAACGGGGAGGGGGAGTTAAACAAAACAGAAAGACTGGACGCGACTGCATCTGCCGGCAAATTATTCCGCCCTGAACTTCCCAACGTTAGGGCGCCACGCGCTTCCTAACGTTGTCCTGAATAAATCCACGGGCAGAGAACGCGCCACGGAGATACACACACACACACACACACGCGTAACAAACACTCCCCGACCATGAATCGATCCTCTTCGACGCGACGTCAAAGGCTACGGAAAGGGTATCGGCTTCGGGACGTTCTCGTTCTCGTTCTCGTTCTCGTTCTCGTTCTCGTTCTCGTGTTCGGTGTACGTATGTAGAACCTCAGACACCGGGGGTTGACGCTATGCCCTGGAAACGTTTACGAGGATTCGACTGATACCTTGCCGATGTTGAAAAGCGGATGGAAAGTTGCCTGTCGTTACGTCCTGTTTTGTTTCCTGTCGTGTTTGTTTGGCTTTGTGCGTAAAGACCTTCGACGAGGATGTGACGTATGTATGTACAGAGCGGGCAAAAAACCAATTCCCCATTAAAGTAAATCCGTATTTTTTTTTTTTTATTATATATTTGATAAAACCTGTTTTTTTTTTTCTTTCTTGTACTTTATGTTTTGATCCAGTCGTCTGCAGTAATGTACGAACGATCTTAGAAATGTTTCATGGGTCGATTCGTGCGGGGAATTTTACAAATTCTGGTACAAAAATGTGCAGAATGGAGCGGGAAATGTGTGAACGATCGAGTTATAATATTTGGCGAGTGGTCGAAATTTTTATTTCATAGCTCGCGAAAATATTCGAATCATTGATCTTTTGTGGATATACTATCTTTATTAGACTATAGATATGTGTGTGTTTGTAGGGAATTTTTGGATGAAAAAACGTGTAAACTCAAGGAAAAAATGTAAAAATATATAAATGAGATCAAGTTATAACATTTAGCGAATAATAAAAGTTTGATTGTTATTACAAACTGGTCACTAACCGGTCACTTCAGTCATAATAGTACTTTCTTAATAAAAAGATGTAAAGATTGTTTTATGTATTGCTATGTACGTTCCGTACACCCATTTTTTTTATTTTATTTGCACCATTTTATTTTACATCATTATTATTATTCGCTCAAATTCCATTGTTTCCCACGATAATACATTGATTGCCTTCTACGATAATCAACAGTGACATATAACACGCATATTTCACTTGTGTTAAATTTCACAAGAATGAAAATCAACTACTACAAGGTAATTGACAAATTGTAGCTAATGAATAAGGTAATTGATGCGTATCATGTTCCTTATTATGTAATTAAGATCCTTGTATTAAATTTCTTCCTCATAGCTCGACTACTTTGAGGGCTAAGTAATACGCTGATTAAACCTCGGGGATTCTTCGAAAACGTCTGAAAGAACGTTTTTCTTAAATTAGCACGAAGAATATAATATATTTTCTCAAGAAAATTATTACACATTTAAAATTTATTTTATATATATAACTTGTTGATTTCAAGTGTGTTCAAATCCTTTAAAAATAGTTATCGATTCAATTACGGTTTATACATAATTATAAATAATTTCTAATCTCTGCCGAAATTTGAATAGCTCAAACTATTTCAATTTAGTAACTGAACCATTTAATTTCAACATTTGTTAGTTGCTCGCTCAAATAGTCGTTTCGACGCAAGCTTAAAGTATTTTCTATCATCGTTTCTTTCTTTCTTTTTTTCTTTTCCTTTATTACGACGAAGCCAGGTTGAACGAAAGAGGAAATGATTTTATTTTCCTGGATCTTCGACCGTCATAAATTATCCGTTATCTTCATAACTTGGATACATTCGTTCTCCGTTATCTTCTTCACTTCGAGCAGCGGTTCTTTACGGTGGCTTTGCTCGAACTCTAAACTAGAATACTTTAATTTCTGCTCCTTTGGTGGACTGTACTCGCTGGTCGACCAAGGTAAACTACTTTACAAGCCCGAAAGAATTTGTGAGCCACCTTTGTTGATAAAGAACACATTCGGAAGCCCATTCCCGAACCACTTGCACGCGAAATTTTCTAGGGAACGCCGATTTTTATGAAATTTCGCCTGTTTGCAGAAAATCATCGTGAAAGCGTCGAATAATTTTTCGAATAATTTTAATATTATTATTTCAACATTGTAAATAATTCTGCTAAAAAAATTTATTATAATGTTATTTTATATTATTTTTTTATATTATTTTCATTTTTATAATTTATTTTTAATATTATTTATTATCATGATATTAAAGTAGTGAATTTTGCTATATTTCAGACATATAATTTCATCGTTTCTCTCTAACGAACTATGATAGATACGTAAAAATAGTTTAAGGTGAGAATTATTCGAAAATTCTAACTTAAAAGGATGCTCATCGTCGTGAGATATTTCCATTTGAACGAATTTAATTTAATATTGAGTTTTTATTCCTGAAAAAAGTATGCTTCCCGAGTGTCCCTTTGACGGTATTCTATATTAGTCGTAAAATTCGTACGTTAATTAATTCAATATCCCAAAGAGTTTCGCTAATTCGCGCGTAATGCATATCGGGAGATATGAGGTCGCTTTTCAACAAATTCAATTTCGAGCGCGATATTTCGCCGGGGAAAAATCCGCCGATTTAGAACCGATCGAACAGAAGTTGAATGCTTCGAAAGCTTTCACGAGTTTAACTCGACTCATTAAAATACGTTCTCCCCATCTTCGTGCAAGATGTATTACATAGAAAGCATGGAAAGTGCGAGAGGAAATTTATATTATACTGAATGAACGCTTCTGGTTTCGCGGAGATTTCGCGGAGATATTGATCAGTGTCACTTTATATATTATACGTCATAATCAAATTATTGGCTATCTTTGAAGTTGAAATTTTTAATTTTCAACCCTTTGGATCATAAATGACTATAATGAATAATTTCTGTTCTATTACTAAAATTTGTCTTTGTACTTTACATTTTAATTTATATTCTACGTATTCTCTTTCAATGATAAAAATTAATAATTAACTTTAAATTGTTATAATTTCTCCGTAGTGATCTAATTATATCGCCATTAAGAGTTAAACGTATATTACATTTTATTCATTGTACATATTATTATCCAACTGAAACTCCAATATAACATACGTAATACTTTCCAGAACTTTTACTTTTCTGTTTGATGTATATTTGATTTCCTATTTTTTATTCTTACGCTTACGTTCACAATTATATGTTAGAATAAATGCTTTATGAGATGAATAAATCGGATTATTTACATTTTATTAAATACGTTTCGTATTTTCTCATACTTGAAAGAAAAGTCATACTTATTTCTTGTTTAATTTAATTAATTTTAGCACACTTTCCACGCTGCTCTTTCCTCAATCTCAAATCAATAATCCTCAATTTCAAATTTCAGTAGCGAACTTCTCGCAGCTGCCTCGCGACACTCATTCGGACCACGAAAATTCGTCCGCGACGACGTTGGCCCCGTCTGCTAAGAAGCTTAGAATCTCCTCGACTAGATTTATTAAATTATGCACCGTTCGAGTGTGTTTCAGTGGCGAGCAGACGGAAGAAAGTTCCCGGCGAAAGGATGTTTCTTTCGTCGTGGAGAGCGATGTAAGCCGACTTGGTGACGTCGAAAGCCAGCCAGATAATCATGAATAACCAATTCATTTTCACGACACCTCGATGTGCGTCAACTGGCTTGTTGTAACGCGGAGAAATGGGTTCACTGGGTTTCACAGCTTCAAGAATCCGCTCGTGGTCGACCTGAATAGTTTAACAGCGGGTAGGGAACATTGTCTGGATTGGCCGATGCGAGACTTGCTTTTATTTCTGTCGCTCTTCAAAATTTCACACGGCTCCTCCTAAAAGAGTGCA
>CAJDYZ010010038.1:37514-56286 GCA_903986555.1 Heterotrigona itama | reverse complement strand
TTTTGAACTTATCATATAAATGATATTTTTCTTTGTTTTTTATCTACGATCGGAGAAACCTATGATAAATTTAATTTCGTTTTTTTTTTTTTTTTTGAATTTATCGTATAAATAATATTTCTTCCTCGCTCTCTTCGTTCCCTTTTGATTACAATAATTGTACTATCGTAGACATTGAATGAAAGTTGTATATAACTGCAGATATTACACGAATTTATTTTGCATGTCACGAGCTTCTTGAATTTCTTAATAAATTCGCAACAAAATTAATATTATAATAATATTGAAAACAATTTATTATAAATTTATTTATATAATTGTTATATTATAATTACAATCACAATTATAAAGTATAAACAACGAGGAACAAAAGTAGAAGAAGGAATGTCATCTGCTGGATAAATTAAAAGTCGAAATCATTAATTACTTTGAAGCGTTGAATTACATTTTGAGCTGCCAGTTAAATTAATAATAATTGCTTCAATGGAGATTTTATCGTCACACATTTCAAATTCGCAATAGAAAAACAACGCTTCTCTGAAATTGAAATCTCCGACAGAAATGCAATAACACTCCGGTTGAATTAACACCAAACTTTCGACGCGCGTGTGAAACATCGAATTCTAATCAAACGCGTGTTGTTATTTATCACTTCTATCAATCAAATCGCGTACACGAATAAACGGCTCGACTTTGTCCATTAGTGATCCGTTATCCGTTTATATTTTCATTCGAGCGTCTCCGCGCATCGATTGTTCGAGAGAAAAACTTTTACCGTCGAACAGGGCAAACATTAAACGGCAGAGTTTCGCAAACAGGCGAAGAGAAGAACAGAACTCTGAGAGGAATACTGAAGAACGTAAGCACGTGTAAGAGTAACGAGACACGAGACGAGATACTAAAGGCGATGTAATAAAAAATAAACTTGTGTAATTGAATCTTATGCGCTTTCCGTTGGAAAAAGTTTCGAGTGAAATAATAATAGACGTAATAAACCGACGTAGCGTCGCTTGCGACGTGAAGTGACAGTAGATTAGGTTAACGATTATTCAGTCGTGCGGTCTTTGAATAAACTGATGTTGGCAACCGCAAGTGTTGAAGATTTGATGAATTCGAGTGTAGGATTTATTACGTCCGTGCATATAGTATGTCTAACCACTGGATTGTAAAATTTTTTATTGTATTTGTTAAAGGAAATTTCAAAGCGAAAAATTGCACAGAATTACTCGTTAGAATACCTTGAGCATAGAAATTTAAATGAAATACGAATCTGAATAAAAATATCAATTCTATATAATTCTAGAATATAATTATTATATACAACTATACAACTACACAGACTACAAATTTCACGTTTTACATATGTTTGTAAAAGTATGAAGTTGCAGGAAAATTCTAGTTATGAGAGTTATAGATTTGGAATGTTTCTTCCGATTCATAAGGATGAACTTCTTATTTGTTATCCGTGCTACGAAGTTTGAATATTCAGTATCAATTACGTATGTTACTATTTTTTTTTGTCGGACGTCTTGCAAAATTTCAAGAGTAAATTTACTAGCTGTTCACGTGCTGTCCCAGAAACACAACTATTCAGGTTTATCGCAGGTATTTTCTAATTCATTTTTATAAAATATTTCTCACGTTCTTACTCTGGCATAATATCTGTGATGTTGTTTTACTTCTAGACGATTTAAATATACCGATTGGTAGCTTTGATAATATACATTTGATTTATGTGTGAATGTACTTGAAATTTCACAAAATTATTTCTTTCATTTTTTTTATTTACATTTAACATATTATTAATTTAATCACCCTACAATAGTTCCTATAATAGTTCCATAATAAATAATACGAAAGGCATATAACGATCGAATCTTTAAAATTTCCCCGCATAATCCTAATATCAAGAAGTAGAATTTCACATTGTTAAGAAAAAGTAATTAACCTACGATTGAAACTAATTATTTAAATTAATCGATTAGATTGAAAGGAAATTTCGCGCGAAAGAATCACGTTGGTTGTTAATGGATGAAACAAATGTGGACACAGAAATAAAGGACAAAATAAACGAAAAATTAAAATAAAAAATGGAAAAAGTCAGGACAAATACGATCTGAGAAAGTAGCAAAGAGATTAAGAAAGCAGACCGAAAGAGGATTCAAAATGAGAAAATCACTGGAGGAGAGAAAATGAAGGAGGGCAGAGAAAGAGAAGCTGGACAACAGTGGCATCGTGCTCTTCTAAATTTTTCATGCCACGTTCGAAAATATGTGACCAGAATCGCAAACCGTATTTAAAGGGCGGCTAGAATTTAATGAGATAGCACCACGTACGTTTGAAGTTAGCCAAACTGTCAGTGAAATTAACCATTCGCGATCTTCTCTCTGGCAGAAGGATAATTGCATTTTTCTCTTGTGCACTACCAATCTTTGAAGTTATTCGATAAGCTGTTTTAGATAATTATTTGAAGAATTCACGATGATCTGAAAATGCTACATCAGTTTGAAAATTATAATTAATTAGCTTTCACGTAAAACTATCCGATGATAGATTCATTATAAACCTTTAAAATCATGGATTTATAGTTTTCGGGATGGCCAGTTTGGAGTGAGAGATTTCAGTAAGTTGATATTAAATTAAACAAATTTAATGGAAATAATTTATTAGTAAATTTCATAGCTGACTGTCTAATTAATTTGCCGGTGCTTCAATTTAGTAAATGACACGTGACGGCGAAATTAATAGTTGAAATTAATCACTGTGAAAAAATAGGAATATTCAATAGCAAACTGAAGTACTTAAAAACTAACTTCTCAAGACTGACAATGAGTAACGAAGCATTTTTGTCTCAGAGTCCCCTAGTTTGTCCATTCTACACGTAGATATCTTTGTTCCAGCAATCCAGCAAACGATCTAGCATCGATCAACTGACCGCTTTGAAACGGAACGAGCCACGACCTCGATAAACGGAACGAAACTCGTCGAAAACGTGAGAAATTTCATCGCCAGGATCGTTCAAAAAGACTGATCGAACGGCGAGCGTTGATCATCCCCCGATGTTCCGTTCGATTTTCGCGATTACGTTCACGCGCTGGGCACGTACGCTCTACTCCTTGACGCGTCGCGTGGAACGATCGAAACGGAAACAAAGAATCCTGCGGATGAAGCCGGGATCAACGCACGGGTGAAGATAAATTTGTCAGGAAAAGGAACCTGACATGGAGGAGAATGGATGTCGATGTATGAGGTAAGGGAAGGGAGGGAAATCCATTGTTGGAGGGAAGAAAAGTCGAAAACGCGAAGAAGAAAAGGATTTGTATACGAGAAAAATAATAAATTGATGTACAAGGAATACAAAAGTCAGAACGCGGAGTATGGAAAACGGAACAGAGGTCGAGTCGAAAAAAAAAAAAAATTGATGCGAGAAAAAGAAATCTGAATGGGAATCAATTTGTAGAAGAACGATAAATTAATACGTGGATATTGGAAAGAACGTTCGTTTAATATACGCGTGGAAAATTTAGAACTTGAGATGAACAAGTCTCAGAGAAAATTCTGCTAAAATACTTTTGCAGAAGAAGCTTTATTTTCAAATAAAAAGTGTACCTATGCAAAATGACAAAATATTGTCAACTCGAAGGAGCAAGGAGAATCTGAAATTTAGAAAATTAATATGTTTATGAAATTTAGGGGGGAGGGGAAAGGTATAACATGCGAAAATCACGAGAATCTGAAGAAAGGGAGGATCTAATTCGTAGAAGAAGATATTATTTGGAACGATTTTTTTTTCAGTTAAATAACTCAAGGCAACGCCGCTAATCATAATACAGCGATAATACTCTATCAGTATGATCTATCGTCAGAGGCTTGCATCAAGGTTGAGACGGTTGTGTACGTGTAAAATGAAAACAGGAGCGTGTGATTTGCAGGGTATTAAATGAACGTGCCTTTGAGTTAACTAGCGAAAGGATCATCCTGCAGCGAAGAAAAATCTGTGTAGAAAAAAAAGTGTCAACAGTATTAAAAAGATAAAAAGAGAAACAGAAATTAACCTACAAAGGGAATGTAGTCTCTGTGAATTCTCTTCTTTAAGGCTTCGTTACAAGGAAATTAGATATTAGAAACAAACGTACACAGAGATGCAACATAAAACAAAATATACGCAAGTTAAATTGACAAGTGAATTACCATTAATGTTTCTATGATAAAATCGTATGTAATATTCATAAGTTCAAAACTAGAAAAAATAAGTTTGCGTTGATTAAAAATAACAGTCAATTTTTACGTCCTAGATAAATAATGGCATTTGATAATTCGTTGGTTTACTATCGAAAGAAATGTAGATTTCTTTTAAATTACGTTATCATAATGTTTCCTAAAGTTACAGTCTGTTCTCAATTCGTTGTAAAATATTAAACGAAGATTGAATTTTTATAATACTAAGGAAAGGGACTTGATTCACTTGTCGACGAAGCTGATATCAAAATTAATAGCAAACAGTATATATCTTCTTTGCCCCTGTTCATTGAATTGGTGCAATATGATTCTCAAATTATCTTCTACCTACCTGTGTTTCTGTATAACGTTAAAAGTATGATTGATCGATGATCTCTATCAATTCTTTCATGTAAAGAAATATTAAACATATACAGATATGTATGTAGCAACAAAGACACCTAGAAATTAGGTCGATCTGTTTTCTTTGCTTCTCTAATTATCTTTGACGTGTTAATTAGACGAGAAACTTTAAGAATTTTCTATAACCTTCGATAGGAAGCGTGAACTACGAAACGACACAAAGAGACCAAAAAAAAAAAAAAAAAAAAAACAGAAAAAAATTGACAGTGGGCGGAAAGGGGAGAGTTGGAGTCGCGGTGGTGTTTTTTCCGTTTGACGCGAATCGAATTCTTGCGTGGCCGAGCATCGGCGACAGAGCATGGATCAAATCTGCGGAGCGAAGCGGACAAAAAGCCGCGGTTACGATTCGCGTGCCGATTTGTTTGCACGCGGAAACTATTTGCTCCATGGCCGCCGTTCTCCCCCGATCCTCTGACTTCCATTTGCGCTCGATGGAGCGCGTAATGCATCGTGTTTGACGTGTCGGCATCGCGCTAACTAACGGAGGACAATTCGGCCCTGTGTTACGGAGACCGCGGCCGGGCCACCGGCTCCCAGGGGGTGAAAAATTGAAACCGGAAGAAGAAATCGATAATACCCAGCCTGACCTGTTCTGATTCGATTGCATCGCGCACGACGATATAACGTGTAATTAACGACTGCGGCAAGCGAAACTTAAGAAAGCGACAGATTTTATAGTGTCTTCCTTTCTTTTCCTTTTTTCGTTTTTTTTTTTTTTTTTTTTTTTATAGAAAAAGGTTCCTCGTATGGTTGTTAAACATTAATTAATTATTAATTAAATATTATTATTATTGTAATATTAATAATTATTATTACAATATTATTATTATTGCAATATTAATATGTAATATTTAATTATTATAATTATTATGATATTACATATTATTAAACACCGAAGGAAATTTATTAAGAGATTAATCAATATGAATTTTGTTCTTGAATATGAATCATATGCATATGTTGTAAGGAAGGGAACAGAAATAATATTTTGAAGCTTTTAATGGGAACACGTTGCGTTGCATTACGGTGTGGCGGTATTATTTGAAATTTGAAGGGATCGAAGAGAATGAAGGATTGCATTTTTAATCTTGAGAGACAAGCATGAATGAAATTTCACTTTAAGTGAAGTTTCCTTTTGAATATTACCGTCGCACATGTTACATATCGCGTGAAAGATGGTAATTATACGCTGTAAGAACTTGAGAAGTGGTATTTTAAAGTGATCGTGCTTTGCAACCCTTATGTGATCGTGATTGAATTATTCGAGACTTGAATATGGAATGAAGCAGATCATAGATGAAATTTCATCCCATGTGAACTTCCTTATAAATATTATTTTATTTATAATTATTCCTATCATTTTCTATTACCTTTAAAAATTATTCCAGTTATCAATTAACACTGTCAGAGTAGCAAAACTTTTTCTTTTGAACATTTTATAGTTTTTTTTTTTATTTTCTTATCTAATTGTAAATCCGATAGAAAACTAAGAAACTCTCAGAATTTAAATTCTCAGAATTTTATTGAACTACGTTTAATAAAAATAATTTCTACTGTACCATTATTGTAATATTACAGTTGAAGCAAGAGTAGACTTGAATAAAATTATGAATTTTAAATCGCAGTAAACGATGATATTGCAATAACGATACGGGGAGGGAGAAGATTTTCAATGAATTTAACAAGGAACTAAATAAAGTTATTTTTGCTGGGTGGAATTAACCAAACTAAAACCAAACGCAAGCATCGTTCTATAATTTTATATCGCCGCGTTGCATGATCGCAAGCAATTTTTCCTGGAAATCGCGTACGTTTATTATACTACGTACAGCCGATAAAGAACGAGGAAACATTACGCTTAATTGTATAAAATTTAAATGCCATAAATTGTAGGTTACTATCGAAACCTCGCATGACGTACGACGTTGCTGTGTAAGTATGCGATAGAGAAAAATAAACTCGATGATAAGAGGACATAAAATTAACCAACAGATTGTTATTTTTATTAGATAATAAATTGTATCGTACTAAACAAACTCCGTTTAATTTATATGATTCATTATACTTGCAAAGGTGGAATATTTAAGAACTGCTTGAAAGATACTCCAGCACGCAGAAAGTGGAAGATAGGAATTTTTCGTCGGAATTTTTTATCAAAACACATTATTCTCCGGTGTTACACTTATTAAATAATTTGTTTACTTTTCGTTTCGTCAATATAGAACTTTTTTTTAAAAACAATCCTGAAGTTAAAAACACTATCGAAAATGTGCTCTATACGTATATATAGTTTTATCATTAAATTTTTTAAAATAACTTTGCACAAAATTCTTCGAATTATTAATGAAAAAAATTCATTTCAGTTAATGTTCGTTTCCGCTCGCGTTCCCTCATATTTTCTATAAAAATACAATTTAAAGTACAAACTTTTCCAGCGAAATGAAACGTTGCGAACTCTACCTTCAGTATAATAGAGAGTTCGTTTCATCATATCTAAAACACGATTTACTTAATTAACTCTTAATTAATTTAGTTATTAATATAATCACATAATTAACTTAATGCTCGACGTATATTTCGTATATTATCCACGCAGGTGAAACGCGAAGCCCAAGGCCATGTGCAAAAATCTGAAAGGAGACTGATGTGATAACTTCCAGGTTTCAATTTCATCGAATTCACGGTGGAAATCCCACGGATTCCCTTTTTACTTTGCCCTAGTATGGTACGTATGCAAATAGAACGAGACGTAATTAACACTAATGTAACACGGTTGAATGTGGAGTGACACTTGAGTGACGTTTAGCCCTAGAAATTCTGGTTGGTTCATTCCATAAGGTTATCTCGTGGTCAAAATCTGTCTATACGGTGTTAATCAACCATCTGCCGAGCTTAACTTGCTATCCTGCTGCATCATTTTCCATTAGACGTTACTTTTTAAAATGGAAAGGACCTCCGAGTGGAACAGGTCAATCAATTTACCGACGTGAAAGATACCTCTAAAATGTCTAAAAAGTGGGTTTTAATTAATTCTCTAACGAGTGTGAAATCTGGGAATTAGCAATTACTATTAAACGAATCAATCGATTATACATAGAATTTAATAAGTGAATAAATTAAATAATATAAATTTTATATTTCGTTATTATAAGGTGAATTATAAGAGTAAAGCAATAAGTGTACAAAGTTATTACATCACAAGTTAAATATGAAAAACAAAATTATTAACGTTGTTATATTACTATTAGTTCAAGTTATATGATTTACTATTTAACGCTGAAAACGATATATAAAATACGTATAAAAAACGATATATAAAATACATTGGCTTGAAATTAAATAGTACATTCTTTAACATCGTAGAATCTTGATTTGAGAATTTTTATAAATTTTTGAATGATTTATCTTGAAGCATAGAAATAAAAGTTTGTATACGAACATCTTCTTATTCCGTGTACTTTTGTTTAAATTATAATCGACAGTTTAATCGTGGATAAAGATGTACAGATTTCGAAACTCTTTATCTGCTAATGTCGTAATAATTGAATCAATCTCGATTTCAAACATGGTTAACCAAACTATCAACCCCGTCAGTAAATTCAGCGGATTGCTATAATTATTCGTTTCTAGATCACACCGTATCCGTCATATGTAATGCAATTGACAACATGATTATGCAATTGTCGAGGCGGTTCTATAGCTCTTGTAACATCAGTTGCCGATCAGTATAGCGGAATGACAGAACTTGTCCCGTAATTGAGAAATTTCTGTAATAGACCAATCGCTTTAACTGTCCTTCTCATTATGCTCGCCGATCGACGTAACGACCATTCACGTGAAATCTGTTAAATCGATTCTGTCCTTCAATCCTCCTGCAACACCGTTCTTAACAAATTCGCTGCTCAACGGGAAATTGATGAATTACATTCGCCGCTAGAAATAACTGGCGTTTTTATCCATTGAATTGTGAGACGAGAATTACCTTTTCGTCGATTGACAGATTTCTGCCTCGTAATTTCGTTTCTAAATGACGAGGCGAGAATGATTTCGTAGAATCGGATGGATATATCAAGTGCGATTTTATACTTTTACATTTTTATCGTTTTCATGAAACGCTTTGTGATCTAAAAATTGCGACATTATTTTTACAAAAGAGATGGAATTATTATTTGTTGTAGGATTGTTGGATTTTCAGGCAGTTAATGTTTTTAAAACATAAAAACTAGACAACAAGTTTAATGACAAAACTTCCGTAAATGTATAATTTAATAATTAAAATGAAAGAACAATTTTATTAACGAGGTAAAGGGAGGTATTCTTGTTTCATAATAATCTTTTTTGAATCTCTGTACGTATCATCTAATTCGCAGATCCCGTTTAGCGAAAATTCAATTGCATCTGGTCGGTTTTCAACCCACATATCATACTGCTTGTCATCCACACAGTTCTATCAAATATCCTATTCTATTTCAATTAAAAAGCTATTTGAACAAATCTACAATGATGAACAAAACGTATTGACGTATATCGAATTTTTTTTACAAATTCACTGTAAATTGTGAAATACGTAATTCTTTGATTTTAAAATCCTCAACTTCAACCCCTTCGCTGTTATGCGAATTACGAGATGTCCCGTCAAACAATATCGTTCATGGTGTGCTACAAATGAAATAATTAGCATGTTTTCTTTACTTATAAGTGCTTGATGTATCTCGACCAATGATTTGGATAAAAATCAATTCGCAGTAAGACGAATGAGACGTCATCTGATCCATAACAGCGAAGAAGTTGAATACTCTCTCGCTATTATAATTTGTCACACTTTTAATAAGATTCCAAGCCATTGTAAAATCGACGCAAGAACCGATGTCTCAACTGACAAGGCAAAATGACGTTATGCTCGTTAGGACATTGTACAGGAAGGAGCTGACGGAAATACTCGGGATACAAGCTTGATTATTGTTTGTCAGCGGCTGCAAGCATCTCTGTATTTCCTTAAGCAGGAATCAAGCGACGAGAAAAATAAAGGCCGAGAGGAATAGCGAGAGAGACAACAGACAGAAACAAATGCTCTCGAGAGAATTTAAACAATACGTAATTTGGGAATGTTTTAATATTAGAGCCTCTCGCTGTGGAAGCGAATAATATTCCACAGGCATCGGGAGCTAATTCCAGTGGTATTCTTCGTCCCTTCGTCGCGAATGAATAAGATTCGTTTGCAAAGAATTGTTACCGCTGCTTTGATAGGGCGTACGAAGTTATGTAACCGGCGTGGATAATTTCAGTCTTAAAAGAACGTGATTGGAATAGTAGCGCCTGAACGAAGGGATTGATTGCGATTTTACCAGCTTTTGGTAACGTATTCTACAAACTAGGATAAATTGACTTAAAACTGGGCGAAATTGATAGCTCGTTTTGAACAAATTTTGGTTTACATTGTGCAAGCATCGTAATACTCGAGAATTCATTTTTATAATTATTATCGTTTCATTCTTCTGTTATTAAAATCATTGTTATATTGATTCTTAAAATTATTATTTCATTGCTATAATTATTATTAATTATTACTACTTGGTTCTTACCGTAAAATTATATTATTAAAAGAGCTATTCCGTGTTCAGCTGTTTAAAATTATGACTCGAGAGGTTTCGAAGGTTAGAATTATTTTTCTTGGTGAACGAGAAGAGAAAGAATACTAACTGTCCTTCGGTAATCTAACGATAATCTAATCTCGTTTAAACAGTGTCCATTACGGATCACGATTTTCCCTTGTAAGCGAACCCCAACTACATTAGCCGTGTTCTTAATCCAGTCCCTAAAGATGGATAGTCCAGAATTAACCTCCACTTTATCTCAACCAAGGTTGTCCAAAATAATCCAGTATCGCCCAAACTTCCCCTGGAGGATGTATCCGTAAATCACGTGCACTGGAAACTGATAACGTCAAAACCGGATATATACACGTGGTTCGGTCAAAAAAGAAATATCTGAATATTTAGTAAGTGAAAGTTGAGCTTCACATTCTTCAACAGTTGACTTGATAGAAGAAATTTTTACGTGACAGAAAAGTTAATTTTCCACTGATCGGGTTTTATCAGAAATAGGATTTTGTCTAACTTTCGTATAATTCTTACATTCGTTGAATTTCATTCATCTTGCACTTGCTGATCGTAATCAAAAAATCTTGCAGTAATCGTTAAGACTGCGAATTTTTCTCCATTCGTGAGAAACTTGAACATGCAAATGAATGTAATGATAAAGTGTATTATAATGCAGGAATGTGTAATTACAAGAATTTTTATTTCTAAATACTCTCTAAATACTATCTTATTATATATACTTTAAATTTCAATTTTCTGCCTGGGCACCATTTCTACAGTTGTGTTTGTAATCTCTCGTGTGTTTAAAAAATACCAAGAAATTCGTATGTTCATGTTCTAAAATCTGTTAATAATGATTCATTTCTCAGTAACGTTACGCAAGTAGTATACCGTAGAATCAATCAGACATAATTATTTCCACACAATTGAAAAAATTCTCTTAGCCACGAAGTAACAAAGCTTATATAAAATTCCCAACTTTGTTTAAATTGTCAAATTCCCATTTAAATTCCTTTGATCACATCCACGAAAACATAAAACTCCATAAAAATCCGCCTTTCGTCTGTTTCTTTTTCGTTTGCACATTCTCGTGTTTAAGCTAATGGTGGATTCGTGCATACGCGACGGATTAGTTGGAAGAATCTACCAGCATTCATCTGCCGGCACAGTGTTTCCGTGGAGTGAAAATTCCGCAAGTAGTATGCCCCGGCATTAGTCGGCCAAACTTCCAAACGCGATGGAGAAAACTCTCGTCGCCGAGCGATGAGCGTTCCTCGGATAAACGGCGTTCGATTCGCGTGCAAACGATCGTTTAGCTTATCCAGCGTGGACCTCGACGACGGCCAGATCGAGGCTCGATCGAGCCGGGACGACTTTCGACCCGGCGGAATAATAATTCGAGGCGTGCAACGGAACACACCGTGTTCGGGCCAGAAGAACGGATTTGCACTTGGCAGAGAACCGAGAGACAACTTCCTGAGAAAGTTTCTCGAGTGGCCGACCACCCCATCTATCTCATCCCCGTTCGCCAACCCCTCGCGCCGCTCTTATCTTTGTCTCTTTCCATTCGGCCTTCCTTATCGCCTTTGCCCCTTCGCTCGACGAAGCTCAAAGAACCGGCTGGCTACCGGAACGTGTCTGGAAAAATTCCCCGGGAACCGATTTCCCCGGCCAGCGAACTCCTCGCTTGGCCTCGGCTTCCGAAAATGGACATCGCCCCGCTTGTAACGCGCCGTTTCCCCGCTAGCTTCCTTCGGGTCCATTGTAGTTCGACGAACTCTCCCTCCCGCCATCTTCTGATTACAATCGATTACGCTTCGGTCCGGCAAAGCGACGACCGGGCGCCTTCGATCGATCGACTGATTAATTTTAAGGGCCGATACTCGAAGTTTCAGGATATCGGGGAAATTGAGTAGATGGGACGTAAATGGTAATAACGTTTAGCAAGGTGAAGGAAGATCAAGGTGCATCGATCCGTAATGTTTACTGAGATACGATCTTTTCTTTTAACTATTTCGTTATTTTCTACTTTCGCTATTTTCCTAGCCCAATAAGATCTGATTGACTCTGACTTCTTCGGCTTATTGATTATTTCATAATAACGTACGTTTTCTTATATTTTAGGGAATATGTTCTTGCGAACATTACGTTGTATCTTTCGCGCGCAAATGGGTCAAAGGAGGTTAAGGCAATGAGGAAATTATTATAAATGGGGGAAAGTAATGCTGGAAATTAAAGTAATTGACTGAAAAATGCGGAATGTGCTATAAAGGGATGCGATGGGGCTGTTTGAATAAGGAAAATAAGAATAATCGTTCGTAAAGAAATAACGAGGATGGTAAGAAATGAAGAAGTATGGAAAATTAAAGGTAAATTGCTTCGCGATGAAGATAGTACAAGCTCAAATGTTTAGTCAATTTAATTCAATCGTTATCGTAATTCGAGTCAACGGTGCTAAATATTAAATAATTATTTATCGCAATTACACTCTAAATTTAACAGTTGAATTCGCAAAGTATTTTCGAAACCGGGCTGACTGTTTTAAATTTCGTCTACAAAATTTTTGCCATTCGCAAATTCGACGTGATACATTTCCATTTATTTTTCTGACTTTAAATAGACAATCGGATATCTGCCGGTTTTTATACGAATATATAAATAATATATAAATAAACCAAAAGTGTTCGGTGCTCGTTATTAATAAATGAAATCATCGTAAAGTAGTAAAAACATAAATCTACGTGAAAGTTTGTCACCAATCAATAGTCGAATCAACACGAATTTTTCCAACGAGGGATGTTGATGTATACAATTCAAACGATCGTCTATCTAGATCTTATTCTTCAAATTACATCCACAGAATTCTTCGTCGAAATGCACGATCAATTAACGAGGGAAATCGGCGAAAGGCTGCAGAAAGTAGGCTTTCGTCGCCTGCTATGAAATTAGGTGTCTTTTACACCCGCTCGTCTTTCCTTATCCGGCGAATTTATTTTTCACGGATTTCCATGAAGATTTCCTTCTCCGCTGGAATCGACGATCGCGTCCGTCGATATGAAAAGCCCATTCGTTTTACGGCGCGATCGTTTCCCCGCGCCAATCCGATAGAGATATTATTGCGAAGCGTTTTCGTGAGAAATCCGGTTGGCCGCGTCGGTCTAAAACGAAATTAGCCTAGTTTGTCACGAGTGCTGTTCAACATTTCGATCGTCGAGTCTTCGTCGAGCAGCCATGGCGGAACGATCTCCATATTACAGAAAGATTCTGATTAATTCGCGCGACCGCACGACGAAATGATAAATTGGAAAATCCTTTTGTAAATACACGAGTGATCTTTCACTGTCAACGGGAATTTCGCCGAACGTCGTTTCGGCGAATGTTTCACGACAAAACGTCAGTTTTGAACGTGCAGATTGACGCGTGCATCGAGCATTGATCGAATCGGTGGAAATAATGTTGGTGTGACGTGTAATGCTGTCGGAGAATATTTAGAGGCGACGATGTTTTTAATACGAGTAGGCAGTAAATAGAAATATGCTGATATGAAATGCAGGACGATAATGAAATGAATCGCAGTTACTGATTATTGATTTCTTTTCGCTTGTGTATCGGTTGACGTGAAAAATTCGTTGTGACTCGAAACGTGTGGAAAAGTACGAAGAGACTAAGTATTTAAAAGTAGATTTTATATCATTTTATCCGATTTTATTAATATTTTTATCCCGCCGAATGGCGTCAACCTGGCTACAAATAAGAAAAAAAAATGTTTTACTAACATGGGATCGTTATTATTACAAAGTTACAATAAAAATACGAAAGTCATAGACGACCGATTTTTTGTTTAATTCCGCACGGAAATATTATGTTGGAAAGTTTGTCATTTTAACTACGCTTAATTGAATGAATTTATAATTTTAATATTTTTGTCACAACTTTTTAGTAAAGCATTTACGATCCTATTTTTTCTATAATAGTTTTTCTTTATTTTATAATTGTAGAACATTATATTACAGAACACACCGTTCGACCGTAATGAAAAATAAAACGTCCTAAATTTATTTGAATTAATTACCAAAAAGAGATCTATCACGTGTGTAGATAAATATAAATAAATATTTAGATGAAATATTACAGAATAATATTCGTTACAGATATTATAATGGCATTCACTGCTTACACAAAATAATTAATTGCCAAGATTACCTGTCGCTCGAAATAATTATAATTTGTACCAGTCGAATATTATATATACACGTTATGTATATCATTAGATATTATAAATTGACAAATATATTTTGATCACGTGCAATCATACGAAACTGAACGTGATTTAATTTGCGTTATTTGTGGTGAACACATCGCGTTAGAATCTAAATTAAGCAACCCCGATTGCTTTATAATACCTAATTTGTAGGAAATTATAGCGGGCGAATGAAAATGAAAATGAAAATGAAAATGATGCGATGCAAATTGTGTGATCTGGTTTAGCCTCAATTTCATTTCTTAACGAACTGAATATAGAATATAGAATATAGACTGCGAACACTGAGATAAAATGGTATATATACGTATAACGTGAAGACTATAGAAACTGAAATAAAGCATAGAATAACATACTATTGTATGTGACAATATGAAATATATTCAAATGAACTTTCTGAATGAACGATCATTGAAATTTTGCCGTATTAAGTAAATAGCATAGGCTATTCCCGAAATCGGTAATACGTTCCCAATAAATGGTAAAGGCTGGCGTTTACCACTAAAGTGAAAAGCGGAAGTCGAGGTAGCAGTTCAATAAAAGGTGAGAGAGAGAGCTTCTAACGGAACACACGGAGCGACGCAATTTCGCGAAATCTGTGATCACTGAGCTGAGAAAAATGATAACAGACGTTAAACACGAAAGAAAAATAAATACGAATTAATCGTACATACGTGTTATTAATCGTAAATACAATTCGTATTCTATATGAATATTGAAAGGTTTTTAGCTTCCACGTTAGTACGAACAATATAAATAAAATTAACCTTCTTCACTCAATAACATTGTTATTTTTAAATTTTTTGGTGATATAAATAATTTTCCATTTTATTTAGTTTCTTTTATCTTGCAAAGAAAGATTCTTTTCCTGTGTTAAATAAAATTTAGATAAATTTGTACGTATTAACTTTAAATCTATAATAATTGTTCATACGTTGAAATTATCAAAAAAAAAAAAAAAGAAAACATTTTTACACTGTGTAGCTTTACGTAACTACAAGTGAAACATATTCTTGCATTACTTTTATCTTTTTATATAACGATCTACTTAAAGCGGGAAATTCTATTTTCTTCAAAAATGGCTTGCCTATCTAGTGCCTGATTGTACAATACGCTTTTACTACTTGCGCAGCCAGATTTTTCCACTTGTACCGCTTGCCTGACTACAACTGTGGCTACGTTACTTGCATTCCTTGCTTGCGCGACTACTCTTATCGGGCTTTTTAATTCTACTGCCTCCGAGAAATTCGAACAGTTTGAAATTACTTTGAAATTACTTTTCTTTCAAACAATTTCGAGAACAATTTTTTGTCGCAGTATTGTGACAACAGTATAAAAATACTTCCTTCCGTTATGTAAATATCTTTTTCATTATATAAAAAGATCAGTACCCCGAAGTAAAATCATATTCTCCAAGAGTTGTCAAATAAAAAGAAAAATAACTTCACTTTCTCGACAATTACTGTCACAAGATGGCACTAATTCGAAAGCCATTTCAAACAATGATATTCGGGTCGTCGGCTGTCAGATTGCAAACAAACTATTCAATTAACTAGCGATTTTTAAACCGTTTCAAAACCGCGGACGCGTTTCAACGTTTATCTAATGGCGGGAAATGGAATAATGTAGCAATCTCGATACGAGGCGCGGCCAGTCAATACGACAAAATCGATGGGACGCGATGGGAAAGCAACGATCGCGATTCAATCGCTGAAAGATTCGAACGATGTCGACAAAAGAAAGAAATCGAGGAACACTTCTGTTCCGAAACCGCACACACACACACGCACGCGTATACACTTTTACGAAACGAGAGGCGCTTTAATTTCATGGAGGAAAAGCCTCCGACGGCGAAACAGAATGCCGGAAACAGGAAGCGAGAGAAAAGGCGAAAACGAATCAGTCCACTCAGTTGGCTTGGTAATTGATTTCTTTTGTTATCATTTCTCTGATCGATCGAGCCAATGTAATCATAATCGTCAAACGATTGATCAATGACCAGGGATAATTTACGTAATTTGTAATTATTGACTTGTTCACTGTCACGTGCATTATATGTACATATTTGATGCACGGTGTTGGTACATTAAAAAAAAAATGATATTTGTTTATTACAAATTATAAAACGTGTTTTGCAAATAACTTTTTAATAGTTTAAACAAGGTTCAGTTTGAACAAATCATATTTATCATACAATATTATTGGATAGTAATCGATTATTTGTAATTATAAATATTGCAATCGTCAATCAATTAATCATCTTTAAGATAAACCGGTGATCACGAATAACGTTTATAATTTGTAATCATTAATCATTAATTTCTAAATTATTCAATGATTGATTTATATGTTATATGTTAGTAAAATGTGTATTTGTACATTGAACATATAATGAGCTAACTAAAACAATAAATTAAAAAAACGTTTCGTATCTGTCTGAACCTTTAATTGTCTAATGAAATTAAAAATTAATTAATTTTTACACATTTATTGATTATAGAAAGTATTTTTAAAAAATACTCTCATGCATGATTAAAACTATAATAATAAAATACACGTTTTTTGTAAATCTATGTTACACGATTTGAATGGATCATTTTCATCATACATCTGAAAAATCTTTTCGTCATAAACGAATACGAAAGATTAGAATTCTATCCTAGAATTTTAGAATGTGAAAAATGATATTACAAATATAGTACTGAATGAAGTGTAATCAAGTGTGATCATTTCATGATTTCACGACTTCGAGTATTGCATTCATTAATCAGTAGAAAATTTATCTAAATTATCTCCCAGTCACGATCTTCGATCATTAATCAAATTGCACGTTGCTCAATTCAGAATTCACTGAAGCGAAAATAAAGGCAACGATCGTCGTGAGTGGAAAACAAAAATCGTAAAACCGTGGCCACATGCATCAAGCACGAATGAATTCCACTCGTCTCCTTAACAAGCAGGAATTAATGAAATTGTTTATGCCGCGGATTAAAACAATGCCAGTAATAATTAGTTTTTCCATCGAGTGGCCACCGGCGATTATAATTACGGCTGGACACTGGTGGCAATTCAAACGGAAGCACGAACACACAACAAACACAAGGACAAACATGGCGGTAATACAGCCTCTATTTCATTTCGTCAGTTACTTTGCTGAGAAACGAATTTGCCGCTTCACTCTTTCAGGCTTCTCGCTTCTTCTTTTAAATTTTTATCACAAAGAACGTGTTTAATGCGACGAAAATCGGCGAATGTTTCCACCGTCTGATTCTCAGTGTCGTGCGTTCAACGAACTTGTGTTGCTGAAAGAATTTTATTTATTATTTATTGTTTCCAATGTGAAATGCTAAAGAGCGTCGTCATCCAATTACACTCGGATCACGGGAAACGCAGCGCGTTTTTAATTTCTCCAATTAGTTTTTTTTTTTTTTTTTTAAACGAGTGTTTTATAAAACGTCGATTAAGCGCTGTTTTTAAGCGGTGTAAATGAAAAATTCGTCTACTGTTTGACTGATGTAAAATTTTTTGCCGAAAATGTTGCCAAAGCTACTTGTTATTACACTGTAGCGTTGTTATATTCGAATTTCAAAAGCTGCATGCACAGTGAATCATGTAGCGTTCGTGTATGCTTCGTATCTTTTTTGCAACACAAGAAAAAAAATTATCAATAAATACTAGCAAAAAGAGGATTCTTAATTAAACAGTATAATATAATATTAAAATTATGGTAATATATTGTAATGAAAATAATATTAATTTCGCTTAATTACTTCATACATCGTCATTAGTCTGCGAATTTTTATAAAAATTCGTATTCCTCATGTAATTAAAATAATGAAGCTCAAATATTACAAAAGCACGATATTTTAAATATTTTGTACGTTTCTGCACATTATATGCATTCTGTGCGATTTTAATAAAATCCGCGATCTAACGGTATAAATCTGGGAATTTGTATTACGTACGAAACCTATCGAACAAACGAATTCGTACTAACTTTCCAGTACCACGTTGATCCCACGTTATAAACCCAAGTGAAAATAATTACAGTGTGTCATCGTTCGAACTATTATAAGCTTATCCCTCGAATGAAACGCGAAGGAAGCTTTTATCGCGTAAATCCGGCCTCAGCCCCTCGATCAAACGTTGACAATGGCGTCGCTTTTCAATTCATGACTGGCCAAATTACGCGTGATTATCGTCACGAACACACATGAATGCACGAGGAGTCTTTTCGATTTTCGGATCGATGTATAATAAGCTCGATTAG
>CAJDYZ010010033.1:34859-45009 GCA_903986555.1 Heterotrigona itama | reverse complement strand
TTTATCATATTATTATACATTATAAGTGATAATTTGTATTCACAGCAGGTACCATCGCTACTCAGCCTTGGAAATAACTTTAGTGGACCAGGGCCTAACTTTCCGAATCAACAGAACTTTTCTTCTGGGCGTTTTAATGATCGTCCTGTTAGACATCCAATGAAGAATCAACGACCGCAACCGTACAATAAGGTATGAATATATAATTTTTAATTAATCTGCAGATCGTTTTGAATGAAAATTGTAAGGGCAATTTTTAGTCTACACTTCTTTTTTTTTATACATCAACAACACCAATCCTTAGTTTGAAAGTTTGAAATTCTCCTTTTTATATTCATTGATCGATTCATTAATGAGGCTTTCAGTTAGTGGATGACATACTACATGGCTACCCTGTGCAGTTACTAAGTATAAATAATTCTTACTGCTGAACTAGTTGTGCTAAATATGATTTTCATAGGAGAAAATAATCATCACAGTGTTACTTCGTTACAAAACACGATAACGAGATGTGTATTGATTTCAAAATATATGTATTCTCATTTTTAGCAGTGGAAGTTAATTGTGATTTGTATAACAAGTTTCAGTATAGACATGCAGATATATTTCTCCTCTAACTTGGTTCATTTATAATCCATCCAAGTCTTCTATTCGTCATTGTAGCTTAAGAATAGTAGCTGAAGAGTAGTATTCAAAATTGATTACAAACTACATTGTTCACTGATTTAACTTCTTCTTCTTGTTGATTATTTTTCATTGAGCTTTATCAATGAGCTATATTCAAAGGATAAAAGTATGTGTTATAAATATCATATCTTATGATCAATAAGATCATTACCTATACAAAGTTAGATGATGCGAAGAGTGTATGCATCTTCAACGATTTGATATTACTTTCCTTTTCCCATCCACTAAGCTGTGGAAATACTGACCTTTGGTGTTTATTGAAACACTGAATACGTCCTGCTTCCGAATTGAGTAGAATATTTTTCTCCCTCAAATATCCCAGTGGTTTCTAAAACCAAATTCGATTCGAGAAGAATCGCAATTATATCAGATACTTCTCATGACGGTTTGGTCATTTGACCTACATGACTAGATGGGCAATCGCGCCCGTGATGGCCCTGCTGGGCGACGTGGTCCATCTGCACAACAATCTCGTGCACCCCAGTCTGGCAATCAGCGTATGAATGGAAACCAAACTCAACATCACAACGATAAATCTTCTAAACCAATTCCTGCCTCTAAACAAAATCAGACTGCCAAAAAGGAACAGCAGGACGTTAAGACCTCTGATAATGAAAAAACAGAAGCACCTGCTGTAACAAGGTAAGCTCCTGGTGATTGTGAATAGTTTCTTCAAACTTCAGTAAGTCTCATTCTGTCACCTATCTCTGTATGTACGGTGTTTGTTACGTACATATGGTATGATTGCTAAAGAATTAGCATTGTGTCCTTTCTCTTGTCTGACTTTTAAATAAGTATTGCATACATACGTATATATACATTTATATATACATATGTCTACATATGTATCATGTTATACATTCACTCGTCATTGTTGATTAAACTCAACTCACATTTCAAATGTAAATTAGATTACCTATAATCTCATAACATTAGTATTTTATAATCATGTAAAATGTTCCCCATGTGTTCTTCTTTCAATACACATTATCCGAATATTTGTTCATAATAATAGGTTGTTCAAATTTTTATACAGTTGTTAGAAGTGTGAGTTATCTTCTTTTAACTTAATATCATGCCCAGTTTCTCTCTAGTTATCGATTTTGAGAAGTTTGTGTATATGTGTTTTCACTAAAACACATATTAAAGAAATATAATATTTATATCACATTAAAAAATGCACAGTAAATCGAATTAATATTTATAATTATAATAAAAATTTTGTTTGTTTGTATACTAGTGGAGAAAATGAAGAATCTGAAGACAAAAAAAGTGATTGGAAGGATAATAAAAAGGAGACCGAGGATACTAAAATTGGAGAGACTGGCGAAACAGGAGAAAAGTCTCAAGATAATGCAGAACAAAAGGCAGACAAACCTGCAGTAGAAGAAACAACAGCAAAGGAAACGAATGCGTCTGCAACAGAGAAGGATTCAAAAATGACAGGCAAAAAATCAGAAGCTAGACATGCTGAAAGTCGTTATGCAGAAGTTCCTATGAATCATATGTTCTGTCACATTTGTAATAAGCATATGTGGGATGGATATGTATGTATTTAATACTATATATACTGTATATTGAGATTGATTTTTATCATCCTATTTTTTATAGTCATTTGAAAATCATTTACGAGGCCGAGCGCATCAATTGATGATGGAAAAGTTAGATGAATCATATAAATTAAAAGTTGATCTCATGCGGCATGAATTAAGAGTAGCAGAAGAACAACGCGAACTTAGTTTAACTAATTCGAAACGGCGCGGTAAAAAAGTAAGCATATGAGTTTAATAATTTATAATACTTTATGCATTTATTTTTATTTCTTGCTTAGGTATCTGTAGATCTTAATGTACGTGAGTATTGTACAATGTGCGATTTGAATTTCTATGGAACATTATCTACACATAGAAAGAGTGAGAAACATCAACAACTAAAAACGTTTTTACATCCAAGATGTTTTCCATGTTTAAAAGAATTCCCATCGCGTATTGAATATGATGAACATTGTTTAACTCCTGGACACATGAAAAAAGCTGTACAATGTGAAGAACAGCGAAAAAATAAAAAGAAAGGTATTTAGAAAAACTGTTTAATTTTTGCAATAAAATGATATCTTGAAGTATTAAAAAATTGTTTAATTTTTGTCTTTTATTTTTTATAGAAAAACTTGCAAAAGGAGAATCTGAAGTACGTACAGCTGAAGATGAAGAAAAAGATGTTGGTTCTGATAACAAAAATGAGAAGGAAGAAGATACTGCAGGAGAACAAGAATATATTACGGATATTGTTGAAAATTTGGGCGAAAAGAAGTTCAAAATTCCATCTTACAAATATTGTCGACAGAATCAAGTTTCTCTTGGTAAATTTCACCGTTCATGAATTTTATTTTTCATTATTTTTGAATTCTTAATTAATTTATTTGTGCTGTTTCAGGAAAGTCTATGGTAAAAGAAGTTCAAGGATTTTATTGTGAAAAATGTAGAAGATTCATGCTTTTAGCTGAAGATATGAATGCTCATTTACGTAGTATCACTCATTACCGAAATTTCGTACAAGAAGTAAAGACTTTAATTTCAAATATGGAGAGTACAGAACAAAAGCCAACAGTGAAAACTGAGGTATAATTTAATATATGTAAAAATTACAGAACAATGTAAATAGTTACAATAAAATAAAAAATGAAATTTTTTATAGATTATTGAAGACGCTCAAGAAAATGATAAAGAATACGATGGAAGCTGGAAACGTCGTAAAATAGCTCATTCTGAAGATGAAAATAATGTAGAAGTAAAACAAGAAAAACAAGAAAATGATGTTGAAAATGCAAACACTCAAAAGAAAGCTGATGGAGATGAAAAGTATGATCCACTTGAAGCTTACGCAGAATCGGAGGAAGAAGAAATTCACGAAGTTGAGAACAGCAATGAACAATCTTCACAAAATGCTGTTAATACTCCGGAAAAGAAGACGCCGGTTGATAAAATGTGGGCTGATTTCGATAATGATAACGAAGCAGAAATAGGTAATTTAATTGATGATGGGGATGAAAAAGAACAAGCTGATCATGAAAAGTCTATGCAGAAGTTAGATAGAGATCAAAATTCTCAAATAAAACCATCACGTGGTCGAGGTTTTACACGTGGACGTGGTAGTCCTCGAGCACGGAGAGGTCGACGATAAACTTGTACTCAACTTGTATTCAAAATTGAAGTAAGCTTGGGTATATTTTATAATTGCATCTCTTAGTACATCATTTATTAGGTTTCATCTTTGTATTCAATTTATTAATGTTTATGTAATTTAACTTGTTACGTCTTTTAACGAAATGAAATAATTGACGCAATTTAATGTTTATGACTATTTTTTTTATATGTATGAATGATATTATGCATGTATCATTTACAGAAGTAAATGTAAGAAAATATATGATTACGTTACCCAAGCTTATTTAAAGCTTTCTAATTTTTTCCCTTTATTTCGGAAATCTACATCATAGATTCACTTTTTTACATTGATTATATTATTTTTTTTAAATATTCTAATACTATTAAAATAATATAATCAATGTATAATGATCTATAATGTACATTTCTAAAATAAAAAAAAAAATAAATAAAAAGATTCTTTTGCGTATTAACACTGATTATTTTGTAACTTGTAACTATTCTGTATTAAGAAATGCTATTAATATTCAAGTAAATATAACACATGTTTATGGTTTTTCAATAATAACCATAATACGAAACTATTATAAGATTCATTCCTCGAATTACGCTAATGAAGAATCCCAATATATCTTGCAATAAATTTAAAATATTGATAATTTCATCCCGTTTATGTCTAATTGTAATAAAATACCTATAATCAAAGTTTATAATAGGAAATAATTACAATAATTGTATTTGCTTTATAATAATGCAGTAGAATGATAAGACTAAACTTTTTGACATATAAGGCATTATAACAAAAAAATTTAATATAAAAATGTACGTTGACAATTGCCTTATAGACTACCGAAATTTGTAACTTCAACACAATAACACTCACCTTGCCTTTGTAGCCAGTATAAAGTAATTTAATTTGTAATAAAATTTGCGTCCAGCAAAAGGTTGTCTCCAACAACCTTACAATATCTTAGTAACATTTCTTTATATTAATCACTTTTATCATCTATTTAAAGCAATTTAATAAATACTGACACTATTCTTAAATCATTTAAACAACTTTCATTCCAATATTGGACTTTTTGTATTAGTGTGTAGAAAATATGAAACAATAAATAGTCTAAAAATGACAATATAATTTGTTTTGCACCTTTTTAATATGAATATTATATTATATAATCTTATAAGTTATAAAATATTTTTCTTAACTCTTACCTGTCCCTTGTGTATTTTGTGTATTTTTTTTATGAAATGTGTAAGATTATGATAAAAAAAAAAAGAAATCTATGCCTAAGAGTAGAAATAGAAATTTATTATATTTACTATTAATAATTTAATATTTGGTAGGTATTAATTTTTTATCACTATGTCAATTTAACACCAAGAAACAAATTAAGTTGTAAGAGTGAAACTGATGAGAGTTAATATACTTAAGACAAGAAGAAAAATAATACAAGTAAGAAAAGATATCTTTTTGAACACAAATTAGATAGAAACATGGTTATTTACACTTAATGAAATTTAAAATATAAGGCATTAATATTAATCCATAGAAAGATGCGTTGCTAAAAACTCATCAACAGAATCAGTATCCCATTTATGTATATCCAGAATATCTTCAACTTTATTGTCTGCATCCAATAATTTAATTATTGGATCTAAGCCTCTGACATATTTTATTTGTAAATTCTTGTATTTACTAGGTCGATCACTTTTTATAAAAGCTGTGAAAAATATGATAAACATATGTTATAACATGTACAGTTTTATTTTTAAACAATAAATTTCTATTTACCTTGGATTTGTGGATATGCACCAAATTTGCATGTGCATACTTCAAGAATAGCACGTGGATATTTTTTCAATCCAGATGCATCATAATCATCATCTTTCAAACAACATTCTTTACAATTACTCCTGTGATTACCAAACAATACTCTTTTATAATTGTTAATATAAGATGTTAAGTTATTGCAGGGCAAATGTATTCATTTACTTACAATATTTCTGTTAAACCATGTTTATTAAATTCCTCACAAGTAGAACAAAGTAAATTAGCTTTATTAAAACCTAAAGTTTTACAATCATCAGCTGAAAATTCCGATGATACAACATTTATCTAAAAAAACACATTTATAATGAAAATATATTGCACGTTATATTCCAATTTAATTAAATGGCAATTTTAATGTATATCAATTTGTTTAAAACATTTTTCAGTTGGACATATCGATTTGAATTTAATAGGTTAAGTAACATTAGTTTCTTACCATTAAGATAAATGAAAATATATATGTTAATGTTAAAAACTCCATTATATTATTTTATGCATATAAAATACACATAAATCAAATATTATCTTAGAAAAAATAATAATTAACAGACTTAGACTATAAATACGTATTATATGACAGATAAATATCTAAAGCACCGTTTCCAATGTTAAAACGGTATAAGCGATATCGATATTTTATTGTATTTTTCTCAACCTATCGAAATTCAATCGATGTTAGCAAAATCGCAAAAATAATCAAATTCGAAGTAACCAAAACCCTGGAGCAACAACTATTTTACCAAATCCTTATCAACAATAACCAAATGATCTTTCAATGAGCAACGAGTAACATGAAAAGTTTGAAATAGCGTGTGTAATGCTGAAATTTTCAACTTACACAGTCACTTGGATTCTTACGATCCTTTTGTTAATTGTTCCTGTTATTAAAACCGAGAATTACAATATCGTTAATATCGATTTATTTACGTGTCATTGCCATAATTACAATTATCTTCAAGACTGCGAATCATCAAGAAACTCGAATTATCTCCTTATAAGTTTCTCGTATGTTTTGCAAGATTTCATAAGTGTTTTATTAAATGGCACATGCACGTATGATTCATTATCTCTTACAAATCGATTTGAAAGTAGTACAAAAGATGCAATTGGCAGCGTAAGGAAATTGCCAAAATTGTTAACAGACAAATTGATAAATATACCAATCCATTCCGAAAGGTTATTAATTACAACTTCTTTGAAAAACACGATTAATCGTTTTCTAAATGACACTCCAGTGTCAAAATCTATAGAAGGAAATGGCGAATTTCAAAGCTATCAAGTTGCAGACTACAGATGGAGGCGAAGAGCATTATGTACAATTTCTGAAAACCAGAAATATTTCACGGGAAGTTTGCTCGAAAATAAAGAAAATACAGGTAAAGGAAAGACGCTATTAGATTACGACGAACTAGTTTCCATGAATGATATTGACGATCCAGACTCTTTAGAAACACATGTACGAGTGAAAAGAAGCAAATCAGAATCGAATCCTGTTTCTGCGTTCAGATATCAACGAGATTATTTAAAAGATTTAGCCAACTCTTTCCCTCGAGATTCGTACGATTCGATAGGAGGAAACCTTTATGACGATGATGTTTCGTTTGACACGAAACGAGAAATCAAATCACAGGCATACTCTGTAAATGACAAACAATTCGATGAATCTTTAGATGAAAATGGACCGATTGTGGTTCCTTTACACCTTAGTGAAGATAAATCTGACATTAGAGATTTTATTAGCCCACGGTCTGATATTCGCAGAATAAATACAGGAAAAAGAAACATAAAATTTACAGGTCAAACAAGAAGCAAAGAAACTGTATCGTTACAAGAACCGTTAAATGACGTTATTCAAGCAAGCAAGAAATCATACGAAGATCCGGAAGTCGAGAATTTGCTAGCAGTAGAACTCGTTAGGAAGAAACGAGACGATTACTCAAAGATACATAAGAAAAGAAATTTAGGAGAGGAAAACTCATCTGATGTACAAGGTGCAATTGATAAAAAAGAAGAATCCAACGAAAAGGAACGATCGACCATATCAGAATCAGAAAGCAGCATTGTTGAGAAGCATTTAAATCCACCGAGTTCAAATGTCGCTAATGTAAAAGCAGATCTGCTACGAATTAGAAGAAAAGCGAGGAAACACAGTCACGACGAAACGAATAAATTAAAACAGAAAGAGAAACATATAGGGAAGAAACACGACGTTTCGAAAATTTCTCTGCGATCGGATCGATCGAAAGTGCCTCGCAAAGCGAAAAGCAAAGCGAGTAAAGCGACAGGCGAGGGTAATTTAAAAGTAGAAATTGCTAATCTAGTGGCTAAGAAATATAATGACAACAATTTTCGTCGTAGATCTGTAAAATCGGGAAAATCGATCGATAGAACTGATTCTGAAAACGATTTTTCGAAATTGAAAAGAAATAAGAAAAACACTGACGACATCTCGAGATCTTCATTAGTAGAAAGAGACTCGATAGCCGCAGGTGGCGCCGATGATTTAAATTTAAATGCTCTCGCGACAGAAAATAAAAAGCAGAAAACGTTCGAAGAAACCGAAAAATCGCCACAGAGTACAAAATTACGAACAAAACGAAATAGGCATACCGAATCGGGTCATGGTTTTTTAAATAAGGAAGAGGAGTTGAAGTATTATGAGAATATACGGGAGCCTGGAACTGAAATCGATCACTGCAACGATGAAGATGAAACTCGACTAGCGATGATCAATGAAATGGATCCTAATCGGGCTGTACGATCAATCGAAGAAGTTAAAGAACTCGCGGAGCAATTAGTGACAAAGGTACGTAATTTCTCTAAATTCTTTAATAGTAATGTTCTTATGTTCTCTCTATATTCTTTACTAACATTTCTCTTCAGGTAAATGAGCTTCAAAATTATATGAACATCGACGAAACATCAGGAAAGGAGAAGCAAGAGAAAAAAATAAAAACACGTGCGATCGACGATTTATGTTCAAATGTTAGCACTAGGTGCGACGCTTTCAAGGAAACGCCTGAAATTGTTCAGAAATGTGTGCCGACAAACCGTGATGGATCGGTGGTCAAGATTGTCGAAAGAAAAGTGAGTCCGGTTGAAACAGTTAACGACCATAAACTCGTTAAGATTCCAAGGAAACATTCGTTAGAGAAAAAGAGATCGGTGACTAGACGCGTTGGTAAGACATCGTCAACTACTTCAAGAACAATTCGCGAAGAAAATGAGGTCAGAATAAAGTCAGGTCATAAATGGGGCAAATGGACAGACTGGAGTAGCTGTAGCGTTACATGCGGCAAAGGTCGTCAAATAAGATGGCGATATTGTTTACGTGATTGTAGCACTGCAGAAACTGAGATGGAAGAGAAGGCTTGCCAATTGCCAGCTTGTCCACCAGGAAAATTCCTCGGTATATTTTAATAAGAATCTGTATTATAATAGCATAAGAGTCTCTTTGCTTATATATATATACTCTATATTAACGTATGTCTGCATTGCAATTTTGTATGCCGATATACGTAAGATTATGGCACATCTAAAGAAAAAATATTTTTAAATAAAGAATTGGAAGCAAACATAATTAATGTCGATTAATGAGTCATGTGGCTAAGAAACAAACGACGTCAACACTGTTGTGTAACAAATCGCATGGTGTATATTTTTTTCCGTTTTTCATTAGCAAATACACAATATATAGAATATTTTAAACAAAACTTCTTTCCTTTGTATGTATTCACAAGTAACGAGCTTTCGTTGCTTACAGGAAGCTTATTTGTTTTTCTTTTTACCGTAGCTATAATTCAATAATTACGTTTTCACGAGGAGTTAACTACAATGTATATTTTTCGATTTTTTTATATTCCATTTTTGTTATTTCTTTAATTCAAAACATTGTGACATCTCCCGATGTCTCGGAGTAGTTCCTACGTTACTGCGAGTCTTCGCGTTCAAATCTCCCTACTATCTCTATCCCTAAATCAATTCTCCAATTCTCTCTTCGGTCAGCAATCAATATGAGTTAGTCTCATCTGATGTCAAGTCCCGGCAGTGTTCTTAATATACCAATTCCGAAGGTGTAAAATAAATCATTAGACGCCTTTTGACGCAGCTTACCTACGAATTCATGGAGATCATGCAAGTTAAGCACGCACCGACACGGACGGCCCTTAGGATGGGTGACCCTTTCTATGCCCAGCCTATAGGTCTCCCCCACCCAAGCGTTTTGGGGTGCGTATAGGGGTGCTTTTTCATTTTTACCATACCTCACCGATACGATCCCAAAATCGTGGCGTTCCCATAGTGCAGTAAGTCCTGGCATTTTTATTAAAATAGCAGAGGCCCTCCCTTGGGAGATGACAAATATCACAAAATATTAACAACCATGAGCGAGAACTATTGGAGGTACTCGCAAATATCTTATAGTATCATTTCGAAATAGTCGTTCCGTAAATTACAACCACTTAGC
>CAJDYZ010010030.1:38418-51345 GCA_903986555.1 Heterotrigona itama | reverse complement strand
AAAAAAAAAAAAAAAATGGAATAACAATTACAATTTCAACACGTCGTTATTTATGACAAGTACTGAATGCTTAAGATCAAGGCTTTTGAGCGACAGTGTACATATTCGAATGCAATATCCAGTTGTAAGTATTGAAATTAAAATGCAAAGTTTTTTTCCTTGTTTCGCTTGTTACTTTCTTTCGATTTGCATAGAATGATAAAAAAAAAAGGAAGTCAGTGTTTTCAAACAGCTCGGTGTTACGTAGGTGTACGTAGTATACGTGGATAATTGCATATTCGAGCTACGCGAAACTACTTGGAGCATGAAACTGATAAGCGGGTCGATAGGAGCTCGACACAAGGGAAAACTTGTCACTCTTTCCAGGGAAGTGTTTTTGTTATTTCATTTTGTACATATATAACCTGAATTCTCCACACATATACTGCGACGCAAAGGAATCAAGAAAGTTTATCAATTAATTAATTAATCACGGAATACTTGAAATTTAATATCATTAAGAATTTAATAAGACTAATAAAAATTCCACATTCAATTCAGGAATTACGTAAAATGAATTAATAAGTACCAAAAATTAAATATATGTATATAACTATTTTTTATACTTTTTAACTTTTGTGGTAATTGATAGTTTAATAGTAGCAAAACGGAAGTTTATTTTACTCCAATTTGACACGGATATGTAGCGTCGTCGTGTATTCAACGAAGTGAGCATCGGAATGCATTGTTTGCGATGCATTTCGCCTCACGAAATCTCAAGAGTTGCCTGGTTCTTCTTTGAAGCACTTGTCACGATGCTCGATGATATCAGTCAGGCGAGACGCGGCTGGCATAAATTCAGTCTATTTGCTCGAAAGAAGGACGTCAGAGGGGTGGAAATAAAGTTGTCGGCAACAGGGAGCCAGACGAAACGGGGAGAAAATCGTGGCCAATTACAGGTTGAAAGGAGGAGCCAGTGTGCGAAATGCTCGGGCAAAGTCAATATTTCTAGCGGAAGTTCGATCGTCGTGTACGTCCTCTTTGGACTCGTGACTGGAGAAAGCTTTTCCTTGCCATCCCCGTCTCTTTCACGCGTTTTTCCGGCATCTTTCCTCGCTCATTTCCTGTCTCGTCGTCTCCCTGGATCTTCAACAGAATTGCCTTGATCCCTCTTCACATCAATTTTTTAATTTTTATGCTTCTCTTCATTTATCAGTGGAAGAAGTTCCCTTAAAGCTTTGTATCTTCTTTCTTATAAGCTTTTTATGAAGTTTCCATCTATTTGCAGGCTCTGAGATCTTTCTTTCCAACTGTCGATACTTCTCTGTTACATCCGCCTTTTCACTCTTTGCGTCTTAGTTCTCGCCTTTTCGAATTTCTTCGACGTCACTCTACACAGTGCTCTCTTTAGTTTAGATTTCCCACTCGACTCTGCTTACGTGGATATTGTTCCAGGGCCTTCGTCAGGCTCGTTAGGCATCGTTAATGACGACAACGCGACGCCAGTCGGACAAAGGAAACAAACTGACGAAAAAAACGCCGCTGCAGACCGGATGATTACGAGCAGTGTGTTTCGGGCATGCACTTCATCCAAGAACAACGAGCTCCCATTTCGCGGAATAAAATCTTTTCGTACCTTCGAACAGAGCAACTTTCGTAGTTTAATCTAAACTTCGCGGGTTCTCATGCAATTTCACATTCTCATCAATGGATCTGAAGAAACTTGCAGCTACATAGCCACGTAGAAATTTGTTTCACCTACGAAAAATCATAACGAGCATAATACAACTCCGTTTATATAATCTTTGTTTGTTTCAGTCAAATTCTAGCCAATATCCAATTAAATCAACTCTTGCTGGTTAAATCCATTTATTTGAATCTGAATTCCTGTTGTACGAAAGTCATTAGCAGAATCAGTGGACTTCTATTGCATGAATTCTATTGTATGAATTCCAATTATACAAACTATTTGTCTCCCAACAAATTCACGTAAAATATGAACTAGTGAAATTTCAATTGGGATAATGGAATAACCACTTCTCTGATATTAAACTGTTGTTGTACGCTGAAACGGAAAAATCAAGAAAATTGTCAATTCAGTTTGATGTTTAAGGATTCTAGTTTCTCATAGTTAAATTTACGAACTCTAATAATAATTCTTAAAATTCGATGAAAACTTGCACAATAAAATTTATAACTTCGCGTTACATCGAACGATAGGAAATAAAAAAAAGTCTCGACGGCAGTTTCTGCGTGAAGTATCGAATATTTCTACGTGATGACGATGCGTTAACAAACTTTATGTCTCGTCGTCGTGGTAGCAAAGGCCACGCCAGAGATGATGCTCGACCGGAAGTGGTGCCGTTCAATAGCGACGATCGACCTGATTTCGCGTACGAACAAGCAACGACAACGTGCCATAGAGGGTGTAGAGGTCGAGACAGCTCCCCTCCACTCTGTGACGTCAGTCACCCCCATAACGAAATCAGTCCACCAAGCCATGGCCGAATTCCCCTTTTCACTCCTACCCTACTTGCTCTATCCCACAAACTGTTCCAATTTCTCTCTTCGTTTTTTTTTCATCCTCGTTTAATTTCCTTTTAATTTTCTATTAATTAGACTTTCATTTTTCATACGACAGTGATTGATTTATTAAGATCGCAATGAAAAGTTATTAAAAAAAAACTTGCTCCGAAATAACATGTTTTGTGTCATTCGATATTATTGATTCAATAAATAAATAAATTCTGCTATTTAGAAGAGTATAAATAAAGTGAAAACAGGATCTTACAATAACAAGATACATTTCAATATACATGATAATTGGTGATTTCCTTTCGATTTAAGAAACATTATCATTGTGCCAAAATTTGTATAACTGTTACCAACAAGGAACTTGTCAGTATTATGATATTTGAGATCCATGATCATCCGTGGCTTTGAACATTTGAAATATAAAAGTTTCATGCACGAGTATGGGAGACTTTCACGAATGACTTTATACTGCAATGAATACAAAAAGAGGACGACTTTGTGTTAGAATCAAATAGAATCGAGAATGATTCAAAAGAACGCATCGGTTAACAACGGTATCCCGCCGTTCTCTTTTAATAATTTCAAACTACCAAATGAAACCATGCTTCTCCCTAGAGAACCTTTTGGCTTGCTATTTTCCCTAGAATTTAATTCTATTAATTCCCAGAGCTGGGAGTACGAATAAGAACGCGTGGAAATTGAATTTCAACGGGCAGTTCGGTAATAGAAATCGAGCATTACGTTTCCAAGGGGATGCAAACGATCTGCCGCAACCCCTCTAGATTGTCACGATGACTAGGGGTGCCGGTGTATACATGGTGTCGCGTGTTCTGGTTTCGAAACGATTAGCCCTCGATTAACCCTCGACGCGGAGGGAACCCGATCTACCTCTTTTTCTCCGGGGTGCGATCGGTATCGTCCATCGACACAGTTTATGCCCTACTATCGAACGCGCAACGACCAACGGAGGAACGAAGATGAAGCGGGGGTTTAAAGTTTAAACGAAGCCCCTCTTAAGACGAGATCCTATTAACGATCGCGTAAATCCTATCTCACGGTGGCGTTTCTTCTTACGCCGCCGTGTAACCCTCGTCGTGAAAACAACCGGTCGTCCACGGTCTTGGCGAGTTAATGGATGCCGACCACCTGCCCCTCCAATAATACAACGTCAAAGACAGCAGCAACGAGGAAGCTTGCTTTTATTTTTTAACAACGATAGAGAAACAATCGATGCAAAAATAGGCCAGAAATGTGGTATGAAAATTTTCTTGAACTTGATTATTTATTTAATCATTTCATTTGAGGAAATATCCGTTTTTGGAGGCCTTATGGAAAGAAATGTTAGGAATTTTGTGTAATGAAAGCTCCATGGAAGCAAGTTATTTTGGAATGTGTGTTAAAAGAAATTCCACAAGATGAAGAAAAGTATAACACTGTTAAGTATTGAACTGTATTCAGTACAATGTACGTATGATAAAACTATAATACTACGATACTTTATAAATATCATATTAACTAATTGTTCACTTCAAAGAATTTCCATTAGACAATCATCAAGTAATGAACGCAAAACAGAGAAGAAAGTACTAAACAGAAATACGAACAACAAGTAATTACAAGCTTTCGTAAATTTGCCTCTTGAGAGAGCAGATAAACGTAGATAAACAATCATTGCCGAAAGAATTCGCAATTATAAATGGATAATATTCAACAGACGAAACAAGCTTCCATTTCTTCATTAAGGATCTCAAACGTATGAAAACACATAAGCATCCGCAATTTAATTACTTTATAGATTTCTCGTAAAAATCGATCGGTTCGACGTCTAAACGTCGTATACTCGCTAAAAATAAAAATACGAAAGATAAGACGTAGTTCCGTCGAATGTTTACGACTTTGATTATAACACTTTCATGGATGTTATCCTGTCGTAAATATCCGCGTCATAAAAAAAAAAGGGAAGAAGAAGAGAAAATAAAGGGCAAGAAAGAAGCGTCTGGAAGAACTTTCCACGAACACGCGATAACGAGAGGCTTCCTGAGAAGAAAACGCGAAATAGGTCGCAAAACGTGGCGTGGTTTTACCAAGAAACAGAACTGTACAAGCACTTTGATTTTTCTGGGGGAGGTCATTGCACGATGGATCGATCTCTTCTGAGTTCCCGTTAGCCCATGTGCATGTCGCTGAAATATTTTTCTACTTTCTTTTTTAACAGCCCCGTCATCGTAAATAGCGTGGTGTTAAATATGCATAGGGTGACTCGCGCGCGCACCATCAGCCACCAGCGTAATATGTTTACGTTATCGTAATTGTCGAGTTACCGAGATCAAATTCTGTAGCTTGCAAATTCTCTTCCTCTTTCCTTCTTCTTCTTTCGCGATCACAAAGCGACGATAAAGCTTCGATCGATACGTTTCTTCGGCAATTTTCACGCGCAACGCCAAGTTGTTGCGAAACAAATTGAAGAAAAGTAAGATTTACTCCCACTGTGAAATTTCAGGTCGCAAGAAGGAACTCGAGACTCTCACATAATAGTGCTCTGTGCTATTAATATGTGACTTAGACTATGTTGATGAGAAGAAGTATTTTCTAATATTATAAATAGTTTTGCAACTATATAGAGAGTACCTTATCTGATTTTGACATGCGATGACAGTTGAATTGATGTATATTCTAATAATTATTAGTTTTTCTCACGAGTTGATGTTCACGATCTTCCTTAATTCTGAATATCAATTCACGAGAAAGCTGGCAACATTAGAAACTCTTCATTTGAAATGTTCCCCGCTACTAATAGTAATAATATCGTTGTTAATTAAAATGTCAAAATCAGACACCCTGTGAGGATAAAAAAAATATTCAATTTTTAAATGTAACCGACATTTGCCACTATTTTTGCATCCAACGATACAATTTTGGCGAGAAACAGTGGAAGGCCTTGGAGCTAAATTGAAATAGGAATGAAGCATGATAGAATGGTACGGAGTATCGAATAAAAGTAGAACGGTGTCTCGTGGCGATCGATTATTCGATGGTAAATAAATGATAAATCAAATCGTGTGCCTAAGTTCATTCCCCACTCTTCTGCCAGTGTCGTGGATTATTCAAGCGACTCCTGTCATGTTTCGTTTCAACCGCGACTTCTCTTTCGACTTTCGTTCGCGGGCTCGTTCTCCTTTCGTTTCTTATTCCTCTCTCGGTGACAATAAAATCCCCACGATGCAACGGGTGACGCGTGCAGAGATCGATGACGTCAAACACGAAGGACGACGTAAAACTGCGCCGTCGGGTTCCTACGATGTACTTAAATTCCCCTGACCTAAATCCAGCGATTTTCTCTGACCCCATTCCGAATTCGTATGTGGGTCACCGTGTTCCATTTTAAACCAGCCATTATAATACTGATACCGATACTGGCATTAGCGACGTCCTACGATTGATTCGGCACAGAAAGACGACGAACTTTCCTACTCTTGGAACGATGGAAAGTTCACTAGCACGATCGTTAGTTGTCTAATTGCAATTTTAACACGCCTTGCCACGTAGGATGGCTTTAAAGGAAAGGTTATCGTTGCCACCGAAACACGAAAGTCGTGTTATCGATTGATGAAACGATGTATAAATAAAAAGAGACAGAAACGGAAGATGACGATTTCTTTGCTCTCTCACAATAGAACATTTACGAATTTACTAATTACAATTTTAAAAAGCGTTTCAACTTGTAGATTGAGTTTCAACGGGAAAGGTCGTCAAGGGTATCGATACTATTGAAAAAAATAGATTGATAAATATAACAAAAAGGAACAGGAACAGAAAGCGATGAATTTTTCTCCTTCAACAGTGGAATTGCAATCTAATTGCAGTTTTAACAGTTGTTTCGAGATAAATTGGTTTTAAAGGAAAGAACATTCTTACTGAACGAAAGATAAATTTGACAAAATAACGTGTAATACGAAAGAACAGTTATTGAGGAATGATTCTATTAAAAAGATTTTATTAAAAACGACAGATATCCAAGAAATTCTAATATTTCGCCATCTAAGTTTAATGTTTAAAGTGCAAAAAAATTTCGTACTAATAGGCTTCAAAAGAGCCTTTAGACGATCAATATGTATTGTCAATGGTTGAAACTTTTCAACATTACCGTATGTAAAAACGATCAATATACATTGTCAATATTGATTGTCTGAGGAACTTTTACTTGCGAGAATGTCGAGGACCTTGAAATATTGACAATATATACCTATTGATCGTTTGTACGCTGCATAACAGGTTGTTGCAAAGAGAAAACTTCAATGTTCAAGATCATGGTGGGTTTAGTCATGAATGAGCTGAGTTTTTATAAAGTTTCGTATCACGAAAAAAACTTAAAAACTGGAAAATCTAAGTAACTTATTCTACCTGTTACATATTATAAAGAGCGTTGTATCTTAAACTTTTGCTGTGTCTGTCTTTTATTTGTAAATTTCTTTTTTTTTATTTCCAAATTTTTGATAAATGTGGCGAAAAAAATTTTTTATATTTTCGGAGACGTCTAAATTCTGAGAATAAAAGTATCCTTACTTTACCATCGCTACATGATGTAGACATCTTTGAAAAGGACGAACTTAAAACTAAAAAAGTAGAGGCCTTAATGGTTTAAAATGAAATCAATGGATTTTTTTTTTATGAAGTTACAGTTTAATGTATCGACAATTTTCCATCATTGTTGGTTCAGTCATGCTTGCCATGTGTTTGATTTGTTACAGAGTAACAAATTAATTTTGCGTGTAACTTATTATGTGATCCACAGTACTGGAGTATGATGGCCTTGAAAGTTGCATGGTTCTCTCGCAAATAATCGATAAGGCATGTTCCGAGGGAAAAGTTTTTATAGGGTTGGCAGAGAAAATCAATGCACAGATATATGGAAAAGGGATGAAATCGTCAGTTATATCTTCACGCGAATAGAACTATAATTCTTGCTATTGTGTAAAGTTTCCGATAAAAATAACTTCCTTTTTCTAGAATATCAGTTAAGAAGTAACTTAAATTTGAAAATCTGATGCTCAATCCCGAAGCATCGTAAATTTATCGTATTAATTAATTCCTATTTCCCTATTTGCATTATTTTACATTTTTTAATATACTTACTTTTACTCAATTCTTCACTATTTCGTTATTATTGGTATGCAATAAGTGTAGGAAATATTTGTACGCTCAATGAAAAATGATTAATGTTTTAAATTTTTATAATTTTATGGGAAAAGGATCGTACAACAAATTTTAAGGAATTGTTGCAAAGGAGAGGCTTTAATCTTCAAGTAATGAATAAAATTTTTATAATACTGAATATATATATTTTTACATCATTTTAGAGAGGATAAATAAAAGTACTTTTTCTCTTGAAAATTCATCCTGATGAAAATATGAACAATTTCCTTCATAATTAAATCTACAATGATCTTGCAGACTGAAGTTTTCCCTTTGTACCATTTCTTCTTCATATAGTTAGAAAAATTGTATGTACAATGTTTTTTAATTTAAACGAAAATTGCAGATATATATTCTTCCTTTAATTTAACGGCAGAATTGCGTAAGTTTCAATGCCTGTAATGTTCAAGTGTTAAAGAAGCATAAAGTGGTCACTGCGAAACGTAACGAACGAAATATTCAACACGAATCCCGTGATTTTCAGTCGTTTCAGTGGTTCCTGCCTGTGAAAGCTCAGCTTTATTCGATCTCTCGAAGCGGCGAGAGATCGTGAATCGGTCACACCGGCAAGATAACGTTACGAAAGAAACGACCAACCGTTTCGTGCCAGACGAAACTGCCTTCACGCCGACTCCGCCTCGCAAAGCTTGCTTCTCGCCGGAAAGATCGATCTAAGGTACGACGACCCCAAGAAACCAGCGAGTGGTTTCTACGTTTGCGTTGTAATGTAGGGTTCTGCGCGGCCCGACGAGCCTGTGAATCACTTCTAGCCAAGAATTAATGAAAAGTCAATGAAGATACCTCCTTCGCTAAGGTACCATTAATTTCAAAGTACTAACAGTTTTATCAGAAAAGAGACCACCGGGTCAAAATGTTGCCCAATTTTCACGGAATCTGGTTAATGAATTTCTTTCGTGAAAAAAGAAATTGGAACAGAGTGTGTCAATTAGCTAATGAAACGTTTCTTGAAGTCCATTCTGCTGCGTTCTTTCGATCTGATTTTTGTCCCGATTTGTTTAAAAATACCTTCAGTTTGAACGTAATCTGAAAATAGTCTCGTTAATGTGCGTGGATTTTCGGTTGAAAATTATTGTTTGTGATTTCTCCGATTAATTTTGAAACATTGTGAATTCTTTTCGTTTTCTAAAATGAGGCTAATTGTAGTGTAAAAATTTGAGAGTCGTAGGAGGATTAATTTTTTACATCATGAACTCTTCAATACTATATCTATATATGATTCTGTTAACATTATACTAGAAAATTAGACAAAATTCATATGAAGAGTTTATTTCGTTAGGTTCGTCATTTCCTACAAAATTGTATATCAAGCTACTCAATACGTGTCGGAAAGCCATTAGTTTAGGAAATATTTTAACTTTAATTTCTTTTTTTATAAAATCCGTATGAAAGATAAGAACAGTATGAACACAAGAGTGCTACCCTTGTTTTTTTCTGCTCGTCTCTCGTACGATAGATTTTACAAAATTAAGACTATATAGCTTCTAAAAATGATTTTTCAACGTTAATACAATTTTGTAGGAAATAATGAGCTGCGTCGATTAGTGGCACAAGAAAATGCATTTATTGCTAGCAAACACTCTGTTCTGATAACAGTAATCAGGTTCAAATATAATAACACAATAAAAGTTTAAATATAAAATATATCTATTGCATTTTAGATCTAAGAACATGGTTCTAAATAAATCTATCAAGCCGAAGGAACTATTACAGGAATACGTGTCGATGAACAAAAGAAACGGACATCAAAAATTCGGATAGCAAAAAAAAAAGAGAATCTAACACAAATGGCAAGGGTTTTCGAGTTACGAAACTTTGAGCAACTTCTTCTAACGATCCGTTGGGACAAGCCTTAGGCCTTGGACGATCATGGCCCGTTCCACCGTGAAAAAGTCTTCCATCAAAGTGTCTCTGCTTCCCTCTGTAACTCGCCGATATCCCCCACGACCTCTCCCCCTCTTTGTCGAAGTCAACGGTGCTGTTATCGATCGATCGTGGGGACCTTTGTCGTTCGCGTATCCTCAAATCCTTTTCGGTTTTAAACGAACGTACCTGGTTCTCTCGAGCAGGCAGAGGCGGATGGAACAACGAAACAATGTGCTGCGGTCCTGGTCGTTTCTGAGCAGGCGTTCCCCGAGGAATTCCAAACAATTAAAACGACTCTAAATCGTGATTTCGCCAGACGTGGCGAAACATGGCGCAACGAGAGGTAATTTCGGACTAGTTTGCATGATCTTGTTTTGGCATACATTCTGCTCTACGGAGCCCCGGATTCATTCACGCTGCGATCTCTGGGTATTCTTTGACGGAACATTGGTACTTTCAGTGGAAATTAGATTTCGGAAAGATCACAGGCACGTTAGAATAACGTAATATATTCGAGACTGGTGGATTCTCTCCAACAATCGACGACGTTCTACTTACAGTAGAATGAATAGCGATTACAGGTTACTGGTAAATATTTATTATTACCACTTGTTGTATCGATCTGTATAATACGGAGAAATATACATATAGCAATGTTGATAACTTACATTCTTACCCGATTACTCTTAACATTCTCTGAGTCTAGGTATTTAATTCAATGTTTGTAGTATCAATGATAAAATAATATGAAACCACTCGTAATTGTAATTTTGTTTAGGTATATTTTTTTTTTGACAATAAAGTTGAAATATACTTTATTAAAATATATCTTATTTATACGTGGTATGTATTCTTGGCAAAGATTATTGTAGGTATTGTGCAATGAATTTAGCGAACAATTTCAGTATACTTACAGAGCAAAATTTTTGGAGAATCACAGTATTAAAGAGAAAGTGAATTTTATTTTCTTTTAATTTCGATTCTCTCACAGTATTACTTTACAAAAGCTTAAACTTGTGTCATATTTTAACAGAATTGTTGTTAAAAAAAAATGGCATAACATATGTATACGAAATCATTCTTCTATCGTATAATCGGTTGATGCATCGTATCTGTCATTATTTTCATACGTGTGTTAATATCCGTGTTTATAGTATACCTGATCACACGATTTACGTCGCTATCTCTAGCGAGAAATATTTCAGATAAATGATATGTTTGAATGGGATATATGATGTTATTTTTTTCGTGCGGATGCATAAATGCATGTATGAAGGTCAACCATGCATTTTTTAATTAGATGTAGCCCGATATTCTCTACAAAAAGATCGAATAATTATTAATCTAAAAGAGATATTTCAGCTTTAATTTTAAAGTGAAAGGCAAGGATTAACACAAGCATTTTAACGCTATGCGTATTTCCTTATTTTTCATATAATATTATGTATAAAATTAAAATTGAAACATCCCCTAGACTAATAATTTTTTGACATACATGAGTTGGTACTTTTTTTTACTGAGGATTAATTAAGTCACATCGATTGATCTGTTAAAAAATATATAATTTGAAATTCACGAAGAAGATAATAAGAATATGTGCAGAATATGTGTTCGCCGAAACTATTCAACTTTCATCTGAAACATTTCTCGGTATGAACAATAATAGAAACGTAAATCAAAATATCAATATCAGGTGAGACACCTTGTACATTTATTCATTATTCATTATTAATAAATAGAGTGTAGATTTTTATGCATTTGCGTGAAAATTAAAGACAAAGAATGTATATAAAATTTTTATAATATTTAATACAATTTCTATCTTTTTAATTATATTTCCACAAATATAAGTACATAAAAATCTGCAGTCTATTAATACGATCATTTATTATTGTAAAAACTAATCATTATACACTGCAGGGACTTTATTCTACACGTGACTTCATTAACGGAAAAATTTTTTCCGCTTACAATCCGCAAGTAAAACAAATTTGATCTTATTATATCTACGACGCAGACGTTGCGTCTTTGGCTATCAAGTGAAAATATTGTGAATGAGTTAATTAAGCTATCGTATACGTTTGAAACTCAACGTAGAACAGAGAAGAGAAAACGTTTGTCAAATAAGCTGGGACGCATGTTCACGAGGCACGGATGGCTTCGGTAATCGCGAAAGACAATTATTGCATCGCGTTTAACGAAGCTCCCTCTCATTTAATTCCATTTAGTTTAGTTAGATTAGATCGGTGCGGAGATTAACTCCGTCCTCGATGCGACCTGCCTATTTGATGATTTAAGTAGCGTTTCCACTTCCTTCGATTCTATTTAAACTTATACAAGATCTTAATTACAGAGCAGATCTTCCAGTCTCTCTGTGTCTTTTAAATGGCGAGCCCTCCTCCCTCCCGTTATTTAATGAAAGATTCTAACCAGTATCTCATTTCAGGTCCCTGCACCATGTATCAAGCAGCTAGTTGCTCGTAAGCAGGAAATTACACCCCTGCCGGGGCCAAACTACTTCGATTTGCCAAAGTCCGTGGCAAAGGTTAACGAGGCCGAACGATCTGGTCGGTCTGGAGAAATGAATTCTTCATTAGAGGAAACGGGACAGCGGCTCGACAGTGGCTCGACCTCGAAAAAACCAACGTGACTGGGCACGATTTTTCCGCCGCCGACCAGGGAGAAAATTTCATACGGTGTCCAGGTGATTCAAGGAGCGAATGCAACGCGTGGAAGTCGTAGTACACGCGTTTGATGGGACAGATGACGCGATGAGGATCAGTAGAGTGGAAACCGATGAAGCTGGGGATATAAAGTCCAATAACAAAGAAAGAAGAACGTTTAGAAAGAAGGGGGACGAAACAGGGTCATGTAAAAATAGGAAAAGAGGAGGACTGAAACCGTTGGAAAAGAAGGAGAAATAAAGAGAAGGGCTGTGAAAGCGTGTGTAAGAGAGAAACGAAAAACAGAGAGATGGAAAGAGGAGAAAGAAGTAGTGATAAAATGAAAAGAGAGCGCGGCGGGAGGAAGGAAATACTACGGTTCGACGGAAAGAAAATGAATGGAGGAAAATGGGGGCACAGAATGACGTAGAAAGAGAAGGAGTAAGGCAGTCTGATAGAGTTCGGAAGGAAAACGAGAGAAACCAAGCATGAGAAAAACAGAGAGAGAAAGAAAGATAGAGAGAGAAAAAGAGTCAAAGGTGAACATGAGAGAAAAAGAGACGACGATGGAAAATGAGGGAATGATAATTAGAGAAAGCGAGTGAGAGAGAGAGAGAGAGAGAAAGAGAGGAAGCTGGTAGGGGTGAGTTCCTGTCGCTCGATAACGCCTCTG
>CAJDYZ010010030.1:14673-27224 GCA_903986555.1 Heterotrigona itama | reverse complement strand
AAAAAAAAAAAAAAAAAAAAGAGAAACTGCTGTAATAGTGTGAATGGCTGATCTTTAACGATGAGTGCAACGACGAAGAATTAAATGGCTCGATTAAGACCCATGTAACGTCGCTCACGTGACACACTCTCGTAATCGAACAGAACGTGAGGACTTTACAGACGTAACAACCGTTCACAATCGTTCGATAAACTTTTACAATGAAAGGGAATGCGACATTTTGAACAAACGGCGCGTTTTATGAAAGACAGGCAATCTATTCGCGAAGCGACACTTTGGCCACGATATTATATAAATATGCGACGGGCTTCACGAACGTAGGCCAACATATTGATCCATTCGTCGTCCTCGAAGGCAATGCGTACACGTCTCGCCGAAGGAAACGCAGAAGAATTAGGTAGCAGAATAAGACTTGTTGCGAGGTCAATTGCGAATGGCCACTGGGTTACTGCCAATGTGGCTGTTTTAAAACGTGTTTTATACGACGGTTAATGGGATTTGAATGATCGAAGCTGATTGATCATCGAAGGATTTCGTGTGGAAAATATCGGCTGAATTGTTACATCGGTGGCTCCCCCTTCGCGTCGCATTTTTGGCCAATCAATAAACGCGTCTATTACGAAGCGTCGAAAAAAGAAACGGGCCATTACAAGGTAGATCGATAAGTTTCTAGCGGCAATCGAGTCTTTCGTTCTATATAACAGTTTGCTCTTTAGGATCGACCAGTCGAGCGAATCTGTTCACGGGATGTCACGCAACGAGCGAGACAGAAGGATCGACGCAGAATCGACCACAAAGTGGCCATTGGATCGGCGATGTCGTTACGTTTTAGTCTAATCACTTTGACCTAAATTCCAGGCGCGTTGTCGGAAATAGGTCACGGAGAACGCACTAAAGAGGCTGTGACGAAAACTTCACGCACACTCTTCGCGTCGAATCTTTTTCTCGCGGGGTTATCCGTCATCGAGACAAGGGAACAACGGGAAGAGATGGGAAGAAAAAAGGGAGGAGAAAAGCGAGAAAGATGAGCGACTAAAGCGAAGGGTAAAAAGCGGCGTTAGAAGGCGAGAATGAAAAAAACCTGCAGTCGACTGACCTGATTCTCGGAGTTGAGCATCTTCAGCTGTTCGTTGATCAGGCTGTACTTGCAAGTCTCCTCTTTTCTCAGCGCTCTCTCCTTCTTGAGCTCGGGACTCCAGAAGGTCTTGATGCTGTGCATCGAGCTGCCGAGCTTTTGGTTCGTCAGGTCGAGCTCCTTCTTGAGGTTCCCGAGCTCTCGTTGGAGATCGTTGTTCTGATTTTGGAGTTCACCGATATAGCCACTGCTGTCACGCAGCATGTGCGGATTCGGGCTCTGTCTGGCCGATCTTGAACCGTACAGCTCATCTTCCAGGAAGAGTCCACGGTCGCGACTACGTTCACGGGGATCGCGTATCGGCACGAACTCGCGATCGTGATCGAGAAGACCCGCGGATACACGATCGAGAAGACCCGCGGATGCACGATCGAGAAGACCCGTGGATGCACGATCGAGAAGACCCGCGGATGCACGATCGAGGCTGGTGTACCTCGCCGAGCTGGACATGGCGGGTCTCGAGGCGCTTCTGGATCTGTGATGTCCGCCCCCACCGCCCCCGGTCGACATACTCCTACCCCTCTCCTCGAGCATCACGGGACTGGCGAGGTCCTCGTCGCGGGAGTAGTACGGACTGCTCAGCTGATGGTGATGGTAGATGCCGTATCCGAGGTCTGGCGAGTTGTTTCCGCTACGGGTGCCTCTCTTACGACCCAAAGGACTGCCGCGACCGCTCGGGTAGCTTCTCGATGGGCTACGGTCGACCGTGGGTAGCTCGCCCACGCGGCGACCGCTTCGAGGCGAACGAGTGCCGCCTCCTCCGATCACTCCGCTTCCGCTCAAGTACGGATCTCGCGACATTGTTACCTGCTATATTCTCCTATATACTTTCTATCAATCGTTCTCCTCCCGGCTCGTAATGGTTCGTAGTTGGCGCGAATGCTTCTTCCACCTTCTCGTGGGGGATTCCGTGAGATTGATCGCTACGTCTCTCTACGCTTCGCTGCTGCTCCTCGGATAACTCTACGATTACGAATCGTAATGCTAAATTGGTCGGTGCTTCTTCTCGATGCTTTTTCTTCACAATATACGAGTTGTTTATTCGAATGCGTCGAGAATAATTCGTCGAGTTTCTCTAATTTCGTTTTTCTTCTTTTCTTTTTTTTTTCCTTTTCTTCGTTCTAGCGATTTCTACGATTTTTCTTCCGTCCTACGGGAATCACGTTGATCTATCTATCGCGTTTCAGCGCATTTCGCGTTTCAGGCACGTGCGCCGATCCTCGATGATCCGTTTCGATCGTCTTGCTATGCAACGGTGTCCATCTAATCGAGCGCCGATCCGTTGCTAGAGTTCTTCGCTTTCGTCCGAATCTCCGACGCAACGTGGTCCCGAATCGGTTTGGCAGCTCTTCTAATCTACGCGAAAATGTTCGTCCACGAGCGGCGAGCATTGACGACAACGCCTAGCGCGTCGATCGAACGGAGGTTCGGCGATCGATCGGCCTCATCGCACGTACGACAGATCCACCATGACCAAGTCGAATCACCGGCAGGCCTCAAATTCTCTTTCTCTCTCTCCCTCTGTCTCTCTCCGTTATCTTCTCTTGCTATTCCTTGCCAAGGATCCACCTTCTCGCTGGAAAGCCGTGCCGTACGCGTGGCTTGTCCCGTGTATGCGTGAGGTCACGACCCTCGTACTCGACGATCGATCTTTGACCTTCTTTCACCGGCAAAGCCCATCGAGTGGAGATGGATAGAGATCGAGGGGGAGAGAGAAAGAGAGGAGAACGATTCCTTTTCCGCGACGAATCCGTGCTCCACCGGCTCCGTGCTCACCGTACCGATATCCTCCTCCTTTATCTTCCCTCTTCCTCCGTGTCTCTTCCGATCTCTCCTCTCTCCCTCGCCCTCCGTCTCTCGCGGATCCTCTGGACGGTGCCTGATCTTCGCCGTGTTCGTGTCCAGTCGCAAGAACCGACTCTCTTCCGCGGAACTCTTTGCCAACACGGGGTCGAGCAGAGTGGTCGGGGCGCGTGCGTGCGTATTTTACGCGCGTCTGTTTATCAGCCGTGTGCCTACACGCGCCGCGGCGTTCCCGTTTCGCGAAACCCGTACCACTTTGACTCCCTCCTTATCGATCTCATCCTCGCCTCTGTTCTCTTCGGTCCCGTGATCGTCTCGCCTCCACGTTCCGTTGTTCACGTTCCTCTATATTCTTCCCTCCTCGTCTCCACACGCCTCCTTTCTCTTTTTACCTTACCTTTTCCTCTCTCTCTCTCTCTCTCCTTCTCTTCTTCGTACCCTCCTCGTCACCGACCACGACGACGACGATCACGACGCCGACGACGACGATGACGACGACGACGGCGACGACGAAGACGACGATCTACCGACCGATCCGACCTACCGCCCGAACCGCCACTATCCACCATCCACCACTCGACACCGCCACACTTCCGTGCACCACTCTCTCTCGCTACCTGCTACCGCCACCAACCTCGCCGCCGCTGTCACCGCCGCCGCGCACACACCTACGTGCCGTCTCTCTCTTTCACCTTCGGACTCGCCCTCGCTCTCGCCTTTCTCTCCGTGCGCGTACGCGTACACATACACGCTCGTACTCGGTCGTACACCCCCGTCGCCACACGGAAACGAGAGAGCGTGGTCGCGCGCGATAGTATCCTCGCGTATTATCCTCGTGAGCTCGACCTGATCTGTCCCCGTTAGAATCGCAAGCGTGCCGGGAAGCGTGTTGTTTCGTTCTCGAGGCAACGCGCTCGACCGGCCGAATCGGTGACCACACGCCGCAACACCACGCACTCACGGGACTAAACTGTAACCGCTAGCGAACCACCCTTTCGTTTCACCATCGCCGGCTGCCTCGTTCCTTCCTTCTCTTCTTCTCTTCTCTTCTTCCCCCGACTCCTCTCTCTATATACGTTTTCCTACTCTAACTCTTCTCTCCTCTCCTCTTCGCTCCCCTTCGCTCCTTCGGGTTAAAGCGGCGCGCACGCTGCCGAGCCTCTCTCCTACCCCCTGCGTGATCACACGAGCACGTCGCCTCGTGTACGCACGCCACTACGATTCCCACCACCACCACCGGCTACTACTACTAGCAGCGATTAAGTGGACCGCGTCGGCAGCGCCCTCCGTCGACGTCATCGACGTCGTTACGACGGACTACTACTATCGCGAGCACGAGCATCACGCGCCGCGTTGTTCGCTCGATTCCTCGCGCTCACCCCCACCGCACACCCCTCCGGCCATATTCCCCGATCGTCGTCGCCCCACCAGCCGCGTTTCTCGTCTCTCCCTCCTGCGCAGACGAACGACGGCGGCGCGCGCGCAGATCCATGCCGGGTCGACGGATGATTTTTGGACCAGCTCCGGACGATTCGAAGGCTTACGTTTCCTCTTCCTATAGATTTTGTTTGCCTATCCGCTCTCTTCTACCGGATAGAAGGGGAGCGGCCTCTAATGGGAAAACTTTGTTCGGAGGAATTTTACGGAGACACCCCTCGTCCCTTCCTTCCCCTCCCCCCCCCCTGCTCCCTTCCCGGCTCGGCAGATTTTTGTTTTCGCCTCTCTTTCCGGGGTGAAAGATCTTCCCCGGGGGTTATTGTAACTTCAGCGGTTTGAATTTGTTGTTTGGACGCATCGTCCCGTGGCAGAACGTTCGATTCTGATATAAGAGGGAGATTATTTCGTTTACGGGGTTATTGGTCCTCGAGCATTAGGAATGGGAAATTTGCAAGATTCGTCGTTGCACTGAGGATGAATGAAGTCGGTCATAGGTTTGATCGACGTGTCCTGTATTCACCGGTGAAAAACGATGAGAACCGCCACGAATTCGTTTCGTTGCGATTGTCAATGGTTCGTGAATGAAGAGTCAAAGGCTGACAAACGCAGCACCGGCTCGCGAGTAGTGGCGAATCGGCCGAGGCGCCCCTGCCCAAGAACGTCGGTATCAATTCGTCATTCACCTTTCTTTCTTCCTTTTTTTTTTTTTTTTTTTTTTTTATCTTTTTTGTAGCTTCCCAAAATTTTCCCAAAGCCATCTTTCATTATTCTCTTTCGATAGAAGAATTCTTTATTAAAAATCTTTATTACCGATATGAAATTCAGCAAACGTAGGCTTGCGCGATTTTTAATTTCTTCATTCAACGCGTCTCGCAAAGTTCCGAGTGTCGAAGCTCGTTTCCTCGCGCGTAGAGGTATTCAAAATTTCTTGAGATCTCTGACGCGAAAATTTTCAATGGAAACACGCGAACGTGGCACCCGGCTTTTGTGACGCGTTCCTGAGTACACGTTCCACTTTGCAGCCCCTCGTCTCACCCCGCTGGCGTCCGTCGACCCGGCGTACGACATCGCAATCAATGAAGCTACGATTCACCGAGCAGTGCCGTGCCGTTAACTGGCTCCTACAGTTCCAGTTTCACAATACCGGGCACATCGTAAATTTTCCCCATGATAATTCCCAATAACCCCGTGCAGCGTACAAACGAACGATCATGCATCGAGTAAATCAAGCAAAAGGACAAAGATTCTCTTCCAACGAGTTTGTTTCGTCGAGAATTGAAGGAAAACGAATTCACATTGGAATTTTCATGATACTTCTATGACATCAGATCGAATGAACGACGTTCGACCTTTGAAACTTTATCTTCTCCAGGGGGGATAGGTTACGAGCATTGTTGCAAGCTCACGTATCGATTCGCGTGGAATTGGGAAATCGTGTTATTCTCAGGCGAAGGGAATTTAGAGCAGAGAGACGTGTCTCGGTCGGGAAAAGTTGGGAATCGTTGTCGCGGCTCGTGGAAGGCGAGAGAAATGCGCAAGCCCGTGTTTTACGATCGGGCTAGCGGCTTCTTTGACAACGCCAGACGCCGGGAAAAGCCATCCCTTCGCGTTTTTCATTCCTTCACGTTTCACCCTAATCTCCGAGGGTGAACTCGTCATCTTTGAATCCATGTTTTCCTCTCGCTAACTCCTGTTTACCTAATGACTCAACGTCTGGAAAAAATCCGTCGAATAACAGGAACACCCTAGAACGTAGAAATCTAAAGAAACCCTCGTGGGAACATTGTTGCACGCAGGGATCAACTGGCGCCACCAGTGAGGTTAGCTCTTTCCGGTTCGAATTAATTCCAGACTCATAAAAATGAAATTTAAACGAGTACTTTCCGTAAATCACATCGAGAAACGTTTCTTTTCTTCTGCATTATTCTTTTATACATATTATTTTTTTTTATCATATATATTTATTATTATTATCAGAGACAAGGTGATCGAAAAACTAAAACGTCTCAGAGATACGAAGAAACATTGAGAATTGTTTTTCCTTATCGTTACCATTGGACTACTGATGTCTATGCAAACTGATATTTTCGCGTGAATAATAATTAACGTGAACTAAAAGGAAATATTACGATGTATAGTTGCCTCGAATATTTTATATATTTTTCATTATTACGTCCATGGCCGTGCAAGCATTCGCAATCTAGTTATTGTTTATCATATTCTATACATTTAGTTTTTACTTTAGTTTCTCTTATACTTTTGTGGTTTGTTGGTTAACGTCAATAGGAAGAAAGGAGAATAAATCTGTCACGAGAGAAATAATTTTATCTGTGTGTATATGTTTACGCGAAAAAAAGGCGTAAAAAAATAATGGGAGTGAATATGGTCTCACGTCATTCGATGATAATCGCGATGATCTATCGGCATCCGTTATTGCCAGCTCCAAGCGATCGTCGACCTTTGCACTCCGATGCCTCGCCGCTCCGATATTGACCGACGATATCGCGAGCAGATCACGCTTGGCTGAACTTCATTCTCCAATTAATTTAGACACGATAGGCGACGTCTCCCATTCAGAAGGGCCGTATTCATAATACGACGCCGGTGTTTGTATGCACCTCGTCCAAGTGCATAGCACGCTTCCTTTCAATTTTGATTCAACCGTGGCGAAAAATGTCGCAATCGTGGAAACATTTCAACTGTCAGATTAAAACGATTAATTTAATTTATCATACATTTTCATCCTTGATGCATTAATCAATAAAATCAAAGATAAGCAACCACTTGTTTCGTTATTATTTATTCTCATTAATTATACGATAAAATATCAGTGTTATCTGTTTCAAGATAAAGTGACGAAAAGATCAATTACGGCAAAAGAGAGATATTGACATAATTTTTCTATAATTTACCGATATTTGATTAAAATCCGACATCTGACGCGGAAATTTTGCGTATATACTAATTGCTTTGGATTCGCGGTACTCTTTTAGAAGAGGAATGTTGCGAGTTTCCTTTTATTTTATTAGCCAGATTATTCATAACCATCTCGAGGAACAGATCCCCCGGCGTGAGGCTTTCGAACGACTTTAGAAATCTCTCTATCGCTTTCTGGCCGGGAAAAGAATTTTCTCTCGCCGTGGAATTTCCCGAAATACGGACAATGTGTTCGTCGAAAATTGGTCCGTGTTTCAGTCTGTGTTGCACCTGCGTGAGAGTTCACAACGGTGTCAACGTTCCGTCAACCGGGTCGACCGGGTGATCAACAGTTCTTGTCTTTGTCCGCGACCGCGACGCTCGTCTGCTGGAAAAAAGTTCGTTTAAGGACGCAGTCGAACCGTAGACTGGTTGTTCCCACTTGACCGTGAGCCACGCCGCCGAGGCGAAGTGATGAAAGTTAAGTGGCGCAGCCTAAGGTCGTTACCACTCTCGTTACCGTACGCGTCGTTCTCTGCGTTCAGTAGACGATGACCACTCGCTGGCGTCGCGTCGCATCGTTCCTCCAGCCGAATACCAGCAGCTTGTAGATCGATGGACATGAGGGCCAGATCGCCGATATCGTTCCTGCTGCTGGGGTGGGCGTCGTGTCTGTTGGTCCAGAATGGTCCAGTTCACTCGTTGAACCCGGACGCTGGCCCTTGGGTGCTGCCCACGCAGGGCGAACCTTGGCCCCATCCGAATCTCCGTCGCATGAGCCAAGCGTTCTATCTTCTGCGTGCCTCGACCTTCCAGTTCAACGTGAGTAATTGAAGAGCTGATCGCGAAGAGGAGGACACTTCCTTCAATGCATGGGTATAATCGGTATTCTGCTCTCCTCATCTCTTTGGATATCTTCGTTTTTTCTTTTTTCTCTCTTTCTTCTCTTGCAAACATTCGCAAAAGGCGCGAAATATAACGAGAGCATATAATAATAGTTGGATACCAAGACGAGATATTTAATAATATTCAGGTAATAATATCCATTCTCGAGTTTAGAATTCGAAGGCAATTGAGAAGCGAATTTTCCAAATTTTCCAGTTCACTGACCCTCGAACAACAAGAGTATCTTGTTTGTGATTATTGTGTGTGACAACGGTTCTTCTGATAACAGAGAACTTTAGTAAAACAAAGCGCACTAATCCACTCTTCACGTTTGTAAAAAGCGATTGACCATTTCGTTTCGTTGTCTTATCTTTTATTTGAACTTTTGCTGCTTTCAATGCTATCCGCATACACAGATAGTTCGCCGTGTCATTATCTCAAGCACACGCTGCGCGTATGCTTTATCTGTCTGTTGTATAAGGAAAACACGAAGCTAAGGGGATTCCTTCCTTAATTACAGCTTACAGTTGACAAGTTTTTCCTTTTATTAAAGTAAGTCGTGCTACTAGGACGAATAATATCGCGAGGATAAAACGGATAATCACGCAGGTGATCGGCGAGACGTGCGATATCATGACGGATGCGGTAGAAAGGTACAAGGCGATCATTCTAACGGAAGCGCGAATAGCGAAGATCTCGTCGCAAGGGCATCCGAGATCGCCGGTGAGGGACGATGGAACCATTAAAGGTACCCTTAACACTTTGGACATTCGTCTGGGCGAGTCTTGCGAGAAGGATGGCAACCACTGGCCTCATTTGCAAATGTCGGAATCATGTAAGTCCTCTTGCTATAGCGGGAAACATAATTAAAAGGCGTAAGAGTAGATGTGCACGTTTAATAAGAGAGAAGTCGATGTAACCGTGACACGTTCCCGAACGAGTTGTTCCGTTGCTTAAGCCATTGAGATAGCTGGCAAATGGATTAGTGTCAACGGATCTCATCAGACCATATCATCCTCGATTCGTGAATTTATTTAAATATGCTGATTCATCGACGATGCAGTTACGAGATTGCGAAAGCTTCGAGGTGCAAGATGCTTCTAAGCACAGACAAGCCTCCCCGTTGTTCAAATACTACAATATCTATGAATTTGTGAATTTTTATGCATTAATGAAAGAGAGAACATGTATACAATGCACATGACAAGGAAAAATTATAAAATAGTAAAAAAGGGATTTAGGGAATTCCCAATGATCTTAATCTTCGCATATGTTACAAAGATCATCTTGAATTGAAGAGAAATTGCTCTTTCGCAGTTTCATCGGTTGTTTGAAAAAGTTAGGTGAAATTATCGATTTCAATGATTTTGAAATATATTGCAGAGATCAACATTCTGAAATCAACATGTAACTGTCGGGTTTGCTAGTAAGCAAAAAACAAGTACTTTTTAGCTCTTAAATGTATAATTTTCTTTTTTAAATCATTTAGAATTAATGATATAGTAAATGTTACAGACTTGCAACATGCGTGTATTTAAAGGTATTAATTTAGGTTTGGCATTGGCCAAATTAATGAAGTTATCCGAACAGAATATATAACAATAATATTTTGTCTTGTATTAAACTATTTTATACTGTTTTATTATATGTTTTGTGTTTTTTTTTTTATAAATGCAAGAAGAATTTGCTAAAAAAAGAAAAAAAATATGACAATGAACATTATGTTTATTAAATAATTTATTAAATAATTTTCCCACAAAAACAAAAATGATGAGAATGTGTTCTCTGAAACCAAAGACGATTAGAAACAGAGAAAGAATGCTAAAAATAAAAAAAGATGTAACATTTTCAAAAAAATAAATATTGCAATAAATGATGCGATCTAATATCAAAACAGCGTTCTAATCAATCAAACACTGTTAGTTAGTTTGGACCCCATTACCTTTAGTTCAGATATGAAAGTACTTTACTGTATTTCGGAAAGTATAGATATCAGAAAGACGCGGTTTAAAGATACGCGAAGAAACGAGTTAGTAGGATGATTGAGACAAAGCTACGTTATGAAGCCTGATTTTATTTAATCGTTCCTTTTCGAGCTCAACTTCGAGGTCGAACCGAATGATTAACCAGAAATAGAATGAAGATCACACGCACGTTCTATCGCTATTTTACAGGATTTAAGCCTTTTTCACGCGTCATTTTTCTCTTCTTCGTTTTTCTTTTTGAATGAAACGAACGAGTCGTGATAAGGATCTGCAAACTACTGTACGGAGTATTAGAATTCACGTAATTGGAGATTGAAAAGAATTTTAAATGCTACGACAGATTTCAAACATCGATTGACTTTTTTAATCCTTTATACTCTGATAGTATTTAATAAGTATCGCTTTATGTAGATGCTTGCAAAATCACTTCAGTGTGACAACAATTCTTCGTGGTGCTTAAAAAGAGATAGTCTACCAGAAGAACTGTCACAGAAATTTTAGAATATGCTAAAAGTTATCTAAATCTACAAATTTAATAAAAAAAAAATCATGGACAATTTAATTCGATGTAAAAGATTAATCATTAATTGAAAGACCTGCTTCTTCTCTGAGACGAATTGAAACTCGAACGAATTGAAATTTTGCAGACACTCTCATTATTAATGAAACCTCTACGGTCGCAAATCTAATGGCTGAGTCAATATGGGGAATTCTTCGAGGTCTCGAGACATTTTCTCAACTCTTAATTCCAGCTGGCGATAGTTCTAACGTAAGTATATAGAAAACTTAAATGGAGGAGATCAGAAATTGATCAGCGTAATTAAAAATGGCTTGTATCAAAGAATTAATTATTCATTTACTGAATTAAAATAAAATCAAAGTAAGTTCCAGAAAGTAATAAGTTCAATTTTTTATCGCTGTCAGTCTTATATCGACAGGAATAGTAATATTTCGATCCTACTGTAAGTATTTCTGATTTATGTATTCGTTTCGTTCCATCCATCAAAGATAGTCTCAGTCACTTACTCAATTAATTAATAATTTTCTAAAATTTTACTAATAATAATAGATTATACAAATGCAAAATGTTTTCTTAACAGATGTTCGTTAAATGTGACTTCGAGCAATTTCTATAAAATCAAATAAACAATTGATACTGAAATGACTATACATATCTCGGGAACAAGATTCATAGAAATTAAAATATGAACCTTCTTCTTATTTTAACGTGTAAAATTCGCCAGTGAAGTTATGTACAAATACAATTATTGATTTTAAATAAAATGTAAATTAATTATTTCATAATCTGAAAATTAGTGATTAATGATTACAAACTGATTTATGGAATTGATTTATCTTCACAGTGATTAATTGATTAATGATTAGTGATTATGATTACATTCTGTAACTATTATAAAAAAAAAAGAATCAACTGACTCTGATTCAATGTATATGAAATATTATAATCTTACAATCGATTGACTTGAAAGTCCCCCAAATAAAAAGAAGAAGTATCACAAATACACGTTTTTTCCCTAGTTAAAAATAAGATGTCAGACTATTGTGGATCGACCAATGCTCCCTCATCGTGGACTCTTATTAGACACGTCTCGCCATTATTTGCCCATCTCTGACATCATGCTTACATTGGACGCCATGTCTTACAATAAAATGAACGTTCTCCACTGGCACATCGTCGACGACAACAGCTTCCCCTATCAGAGCTCCAGTTATCCGGATTTGTCCGCCAAGGGAGCGTACCATCCCTCAATGGTATACACGTTGAACGACATTCAGAAGATTGTCGACTACGCTAGGCTAAGGGGTATCCGAGTGATGCCGGAATTCGATACTCCTGGACATACCAGGTCATGGGGTTCAGCCTATCCTGAACTATTGACCACTTGCTACGGTAAATACGTATACAGTGACGTTTTTTTTTTTTTTTTTTTTTTTTTTAAAGGAAATTTAAAATTGGCATTTGGCTATACGAACATCAGTAACTTTTTTAGCTAGATATTTTTTACCACTCTGGTAGTACGCGATTGAATTCGAAAAACGACAAATTACGTTTCTGCTTGTTCACGTGAAAGCAATTTCGATTGGATGGTTTAAAGCAGAAATGAGAATTGCGCACGCTGCGAAATGAATTGCACGCTACGTCTTTAACCAGAAGTAGTAATCATAACTAAGTTTAGATTATTGTGCAGTTATTGTTCGTAATGAATTTTTCTACGTTATGAACGAAGAGTCGAGAACGATTTATTTATTCGCTGTGAGCAGTGGTTCAAATTCGTTCGCAAATCTAATACCAATCGTGACGGAGTGTCTAATTTTTTTGATTCGCGGGTGTATTTATGGTATTGGCACGGCTTTGTCTCCGAATCTAA
>CAJDYZ010010021.1:30360-45471 GCA_903986555.1 Heterotrigona itama | reverse complement strand
TTAGGTTAGTTTGGCTAAGAAATGGTAATCTTCTGTGTCTTTTTAACATTAGATTTAGGTTAGGTTTAGGTTAGTTTGGCTAAGAAATGGTAATCTTCTGTATTTTTAACATTAGATTTAGGTTAGGTTGGTAAAGAAGTAAGATTTTTCGTGAGGAACAGAAATTTTGTTGGACGATATATCGTCCATTTTGTTCGATTATTTATCTACTATTTTGCAGTAGTTTCAAAGTTTTGATAAAACGATTTGACACATCGTCGTCAACAGTGAAATTTGGCAAACCAATTTCCGAGAATACTGTAGTTTCAACACTTCTTCACTATACACATCAAATAATTTTTTATGAGATTGCGCGGTGCCTTTTCCTTTTTCGAAAGTAATGCAGCAAAATTGATTGCTTTTGATTTTCCCTGTTAAAATTGTTAACGAAACAATTATTAACGAAATCGTGCATTTTCTTTTTCTTTTGAAACAAACTTAAACAATTAGCTATCGTGTTTACACAATGAATTTGCGGTTTGAAATGAAGTTAATTGCATTTCAAAATATATATGTTCATCTACTAGAGAAAAAGGCCTTCTCATCAACCGAGTATTAGAATTGGTAATAAAGTAACAATTGTTTTCTGAAACACATTTCGTTACAAAATTTGTAATAAAATAACAATATCATATATCGGAATTTATAATAAGAAAAAAAGTAAAAAAAATAACGAAGTAACAAATTATTTAAACATTGAACTGTCGAAATATATTTTGTTACCAAAAAATAACAATATAATATATTGAAATTTATAATAAAAAAAAAAAGAGAAAGAACAGCAAGCAAAAAGGTCTGTTTCAAGCTTTCGTTTCACTGGCACGAGAGAGTTTTCTAAACTTCCCTCTCAGCTGTTATCGAACGTCCTATCGATCCGAAGGCTAAAAACATCAGAATCCTGGAAATGAAAATTACACGAGGCCAGGCATCTGGAATTCAACCGTTCCGTGGCAAGTAGGCCAGCAGCGGAAATATACCTGTCCGATGGAAATTGGAGGGCTGTATATACACGTGTGTATATATATATATATATATATATATATATATATATACATATACATATACATATATATACAGTTTGGAGATGACACACGCGCGGTAACGTCGAAAATGGTGAGGAAAAATCTGAAGGTGGCGAAGTTTCTGGCCTCGGGGGCCGGAAATTCCGGCACGATTACTGTAATCCCCCGTCCAGAATCTAATAAGCGGTTGACACAAATTACAGAAGCACCTGCCCTCCTCGCCGACCTACGGAAAGTCGGCACTACTTCCCTGTGATTTCTCAAAATTAGATGCCTCGCCCGTAAGAAAACTTCGTAACGACGTCCCGAATTCGGGTCACTGTCTTTTTGTCCTGTAATTTCCAACCGTCGAGCACTCGCAGCTGTGTGCTCGCCACCCCCGTACCCGGTTACGTGAATCGGGCGTTAATTGAGCGAAACCAACCAGCTCCTTTTCAACCAGCAGGTAAATAAATCATTTGCCCCCTTCCTCCGTTGATTTTCAAATTTCATACAAAACTCGAACGACGTATTTACGATTTGCTCTGCGAAATGATAATTTTCCGAGAAGTGGGAATGTTCTACGAATAATTCGTACGTTCATTGGCCACGTCACTCGAAATTTTCACGAGCGATTCGCAACAATTTTACCTGTGACACACATAGATGAAGGGAATACCATTTCAACAAATGTTAGATAGTTTCTCTGAGCTACTATCTCTTCTGAAATTGATCACTTTATCGCTACCTCATTTTTATATTCCTTTGAGGGTGAAAAAGAATCAGAAGAAAGGCTTCGAGGTTTAGGTTAGGTTTAGATTTAAGTTAGGTTTTGAATGTCAACCTGGGACCTTTCACAATCAACATACTTCTGGCTAACATCAAACTGGTGAACATCGTAGACAGTTTTATAAAAACTAACAATATTAAAATATAATTTTATCGACCTCAAGAGAAATCTAGTCATAAGCTCCCTTATACTGATGTCTTTCATATTTCTTCCTATTTTCTATCTATTGTCTTTACCTTTCGTATTGTGTGTCTAAATAAGTATTTATATTTTCAACAATGTATTGCCAAGAATGGCCCAAGGCTAATTATAAGGGGTTTTTCTTCTTCTTTAAATAAAAAAAAAAAAAAATGTCAACCTGGGAGTTCGACGTTACAGTGTCTTACAATTAGATCGCTTTGTTGCCCGAATTTATAACAATTCCTTAAAACTTGTTGCACGATTCTTTTGTTGTGCCATTTGAAAAATTCAAAAAATCCTAACGTCGTTCAAAATTCCAGGGAGCGGCGAGAAAAAAAAAAATTATCAATCGTGATTGTTGTAAAGTTTGAATCTTCAAGAATACGATAGATTTAGTAGAGAAAAAAATTTGTCAACGTTTTAACGTAAGTTTGAATTCTCGAGAAAAAAAAATATCACTCGCTACACGATGTGAAATCATCTTAAAAAAAAAAAAAAAAAAAAAAAAAAAAAAGAAACTCGCTACTTTTAAAGTGAAGGCTTCGTGCGATGGACGATCTTCTTTCACAAAGTTTCGTCAGTTTAAAATTGTTCATCGTCAATATTATCGGTATTGAAGAGTCGTGCTCTTCGCTGTCACGAAGTGTATTTACCTAAACGATCGTAAAAACGATCAAACTCAAAAGAAACGAATTTTCAGCATGCTCCTCGCCGAGAAGAAACAGAACTATCTTGTTCTCTAACTCCGGCGACGAAGAAACGAATCGAAAATCGGAGATCGTCTCCGATTGTCAATCCTGCGTGCGACCCCTAATTAGACGGTGGGCGAAACGACTGTTCGAGAAGCAATTTCACGCGGCTCGGATCGGCTGGTGAGAACCGAGTAGCCGGAGTATGAAAAGAAGAAAGACGAAGATGGAGAGAAGTGCAGCGGTGCAAAAGCGAGAGGCCATTCAGCGGCAATCACCGGGGCGTAGACCAGTCCCTCCCACGGGACTCTGGACGTCCAGCCTGTCATTCATTCAAATTAATCTCCTGAATGTTTCAACGGGCATTGCGCGCCTCGTAAAACTCGCCGGTTTATAGTGGCCGTGACGAAGAACAGAACGCCCGGATGAATCCGGGTTAATAAGTTGGATGAATCGTTGACGATACGAATTCGAATCGAGCGTCGTAATACTTCTCGCAGTAGGCTAATCGACGCTGTTCGAGACTGAGTACTCGTGGCTCGGTGACTATCGAAATCGAATTTCACTCAATAGAGATGACTTTTCATCTTTACAGCTATCAAAAATCAAACGATTCATCGTCGGTATTATCTTGGAATAACTCTTTCTTCACATGATGTATAAATCGGAGTATCTTTCGATTTATTCAATGAAATGGAAGGCAGAAATGATTGTGCAACGATCTTGCAGTTGAATAGAGTTTATCAACAATTTGCATCTCTTTCTTACTGGAGTGTAAAGAGCTGGAAGAATCTTATCGAAAAACCTCGCTCTAGCAAAATTTTTCACTCTCTCTCTCTCTCTCTCTCTCTCTCTCTCTCTGTGAGACAGATGCTCGAATGGCGAAAGCTGGCTCGATCACAGATTACGTACCTACTCGCTTTCGCGCTTGCCGCGTAATCCGAAGGCTCCCGAAAGCAAATCACTTATTCATTGAAAATTAACCATTTAACCAGCCGCGCGACCTCGCTGCCCTCGAAAAGCTGCCTGCGATCCATTAAATATTTCTCGGCGAAGACCAAACGTCGCGCGCCAGCCTCGGTAATTACCGAGCTCGATCTCGTAATTTGTAAGTAAGGTCGGTCGATTTGCTTAATTAGCCGCCGGCGATCCGCGATCGTGCAATCACTGCTCTCGGACATGACTGGCGTCGTTGGCCAAGAGAGCCGGTAATAGAGGGAACGCCATAAGGCTGACCAGTCTCAGGGATCATTTTCATTAAGACCCGGTCAATTAGATGTGCTTCGAACGGCGTCCAGTCTCGGGGTAAACCGGAAACTCACCCTCTCCCTGTGTCGAGGATCGCTCGCTCGATGGAGAAGCGTCGAACAAAAGGGGGAGAGAAGCGTGTTCCTCCGGGGGCCAATGGGCCACGGGAGGGGAAAGACGTTAACTGCAAGCGGGCCTGAGGAACGAGAGAGCCACGAGAACGAACAGACCACTCCTACGGCCTCGACACGAGAAGCCCGCCATAACCTCGCCACTAGTAATTGAACGCAAGTGCTTGAAAGTACTTCTTGCCTCCCGGAAGCATCTCCCGCTTCCTTCCTTCTTTTCTTTTCTTTTCTTCTTTTTTCTCTCTTTCTGCTTCTTTGTCCCTTCTCTTCTCCCGGTTCTTGCGGGCAGCAAGAACTTTGATCCTTTGGCCTTGGGAACGGACTCCGTGCATTCGCGGGAAATTTAAAGACATAAGAATGCGCGAAACGCAGAACCTCAACGTACAAAAACCCTCTGATAAGATTCACGAGGACTTGTAGTAGGCCAACGATGCGTTTCATAGCGTTTGATACGTGTGATAAGACAATTTTCCATCCAAGTTTCGAAACATACAATTTCGTGCACGAAAATCCGCAATCTAGAGAAAGACTTCGAGGAAGAGAAATGTTCGAATTTGCTAAAATTTGAATTCGAAGTGGATTCTATCAACTAGGAAACAAATTCAGTCCAAGTTGGAGTGAACGAGAGAGAAGGCTGAAGGAGAAACTAAACGCTGAACTCGATAGCTGGCTTCGTTTGCTCGTAAAATTCCCACCAGTTTCATGCAGATTTCCGCGGAGCGGAGTTTGTTGCCTCTGAAAGCTAGGCAGTTGCTGCTGCTGCTGCTGCTGCTGTTGTTGTTGTTGTTGTTGTTACTGAATCTAAGAAAATGAGTATCGAACGAGTGCCGGCTCCGTATACGCAAACATTTTTGCATATCTCCGCGGGTAAAGTACACGGTTCGGTTATCGCGCTAAACTCTGGAACGCCTCGCACTGTTTGCCTGATTGATAATTATTTTAAAATATATTCAAGCCATGTGCAAGTTTTCACAAAACCTTTTCTCTCCCTCTCTCTCTCTCGAAACCGTGGTCCACGTTGAAATTAGCAGGATGTCCCTATATTAGTATTTTTCATACATCTGAAATAACTTTCAAATTACGCGTCCAATGGAAAATTGTTTAGTACGAAGATTGTATGGTCAAAATGTATCAATTTTTTGTGTGTCATCTTCACTTTTCTTAATTAAACTCTAAGTAAAAACTGTAAGTAAGTATTAAGTCACGTTGAATCACTAAAGTCCAATGATCTAGGGGATATTTCACGACAATTTGTCTCGCGTGACTAATTGCAAGTGTCGACCTAGACAGCCATTCGATTTGCTCAAGATCCGCAGAGGAAAACAATTAGTTTCTAATCGCAGAATCGGAGAACACCGTGATAATCGCGATCAACGAAATGACCAACCAATCGCTGAAGTAGCCATTCCAGGCTACCACTTTATTTCGTGAACCTACATACATACATACATACACAATCTGGCGAAACGATCATTTTAGCCAGTATCTAACAGCGGCTTATCCGTAATATATAATCTAATCTCCGATCGTTGCCAGCGATTCTGGGGGAGAATCAACGAATCAGGGGGCAGTCAGAAGCAGAAAGCTGCGGCAAGCAGTAAGATACCGGCCAGCCATTACGAACGCTTTATCGGCGACAAATCTTTTTAATGTCAGGGCCGTGTACACGCTCGCGTTGCCTAACAGACAAGCGAGCTGGCGCGCGCGAAATTGATCAACGTCCGCCACTGATAACGAGATTAATCTCAGTTGCCCCGTTAATCGCGCCACGCCCACGAAATAATAATAACTCGTCGGAAAGAACTTCGCGTAAATGGGAATTACTGTGCAGACATGGAGAATACAGTTCAATCCGTGTTTTGTCCCCGGAATCGGCTCAATTATTTTGAAGAGCAAGAACGTTCGAGGTTCAACACTGGAACTACTGCAGCAAAGCAGAAAATTTCAGTTTCATGAGCAACGGCTAGAGTAAAAACAATAAGCTTTATAATGCGGTAAATAAATGCAAGCTTTCACTTATGAATTCCTCGAGCAACATCATTCGAATGTTTCAAATTTCTACACATTTACGTGTGTGTGTAAAATTTCCAAGGGAAATTATAGTTTACCTTGGTTCATAATTTATATATAATATAATTATAATTTTATAACGATATATTATAATGTAATTATAATTTTATAATGATATATTATAATATAATTATAATTTAATAGTAATATATTATAATTTTATAATGATATATTATAATATAATTATGATTTTATAATGATATATTATAATGTAATTATAATTTTATAATGATATATTATAATGTAATTATAATTTTATAGTAATATATTATAATTATAATTTTATAGTAATATATTATAATTATAATTTTATAACGATATATAATGTATACATTATAATGATATTATAATGTAGTTATAATTTTATAATGATATATTATAATATAATTATAATTTAATAGTAATATATTATAATTTTATAATGATATATTATAATGATATATTATTTTATAATGATATATTATAATGTAATTATAATTTAATAGTAATATATTATAATATAGTTATAATTTTACAATGATATATTGTAATATAATTATAATTTTATAATAATATGTTGTAATATAATTATAACTTTATAATGATATATTGTAATATAACTATAATTTTATAGTAATATGTTGTAATATAATTATAATTTTATAATGGTATATTATAATATAATTATAATCTTATAATAATATGTTATATATGTATATATATTATATAATTATACGTGTGTAAAATTTCTAAGTGAAATTGTAAATTGTAATTTTACAATAATACATTATAATATAATTATAATTTTATAATTTTATAATTTTATAACAATATATTATAATGTAATTATAATTTTATAATGATATAATTATAATTTTACATGTGTAAAGTTTCAAAGTGAAATTGTAAATTATAAATCAAGGGAAATTATAATTACAAACCAAAGTTATCGCGTGCCTGTCACGGGTGCGCGCGCATGGCAAAAGTATGAAAGAGGCTGGAAGGCCCGGTTTCGCCACCGGGTTCCACCACCACCGCGTGGATCCCGTGCACCAAGCGAACCACCAGAATCGTCTAAGCTGGATGTGACAACGGCACCCTCTGTCGTCTTCAATCCTTTGTCGAACCTAAACCCCTTGTACCGGCACGACGCACAATAAGTGGCGGGCGTTATCATAAATAAAGAGCGGCTAAATTAGATTTTCAAATCAAGATGGCGACCGTATTGTCTACGACAGAGGCTGAATTAATTGGATTTCAGAGCCAACTTTGTCGCGTCTCGCACCAATCTGCACCACTCTGTGTGTATCCCATCCCCTCGCCCTTGTGCTCTTCCTTCTATACCGCCTTTTACCCCGATCCCTCCCCTCCCACACAAAACTCGCGTCTTCCGCCAGCAGTCTAGGCAGTCGAGCGCTCGAACCGGTACGAGAGAGTGACCCAACCGATCGCGTTCGGCTATTTTCGACCGCGAGTGCGAACCTCTCGCTCTTCTCAACGAGCAGAGTTCAATTTCAGGTCCCAGCCGCGGTTCGAGGATCTCTCTCTCTCTCTCTCTCTCTCTCTCTCTCCGCGCGTTAAAAGCGTTAAGGAGCAGTCTCGTTCGACTGTTCGAGGATTATTAAGGGATCACTGGAGTCGGACAGACTCCACCGAAGGATAAACGAACCGAAACGAGTCTAGATGGAAAGTTGGAAATCAAAATACAGCGTGCAACGATTCCAAGTTAAGGTTTGGGCTGGGGATCTTTGACACGTCGATTTTGTCAAAAGCGTTCGAGCAGAACATTTTTGGGGATCAGATTCGACGAATAGCAGAGATCGGTATTACGATGATTAGTTCACTCGATCTCATACAGTTCTCAGCTCCTTTTTAACGCTAGTACCATTCTCCTCGTTCATTTTCATTTGTAAAATAATGTAAAATATAATAAATATTATATCTTTAAATAATAATTACTTATATTTATTACTTATATTATAAATAATAGTAATTATAAATAAATAATGTAAGATGTGCACAGGGTGGAAAGAAATGTTTCTCCGTGGCTGTCACGGATGAATTCTACATCTTCGATTTGACGGAAATGTATGTAAAGAACTCCGTCGAAGAATCTTCAATTTTGAGATCGAAGAAAAAATTTTCTTTCTCTTGCATTGTATCCCACTCATCACGAGGTGAAACTTTTCCTAACTAGGTCGCTGCCTGTAGTTATCTCGAAAAATGGCAAAAAAGTTTCTTGTTCAAAACGTGCTATGCAACTTTAGATTCGGTTTTCTTTTTTTTTTTTTTTTTTTTTTTTTTTTTTAGGGAAAAACTGACTCATCGTGAAATTATATATTTAGCAAACACTTTTCTAAAGAATCATGACAATTGAATGTAAGAGAAAATTTAACCATAGGGAATTGCGAAAGGAATTTTGTCGTTAAAGAGACGAGTGGAAAATAACAATTATTCAAACTTCACGACCACCTTCAGAAATTTAAAATCCACGTAAAAAGAGAAATCGCAGCGTAAGATCTAACTTTAATCTGGCTGAAGACTGGCGAGTAAATTTAACAAGGAAGAAAGGATCGATTGGCTAAATTTGCTTCATTGGCTGAACGCTGTGTCAAAAAAAAAAAAAAAAAAAAAAAAAAAAAAAAGGGAAGAAAAGTTATAAATTTCGTGTGTCCAACGACCTTTCTTTCGTGTATCGCTGCACACAGACTCGTGTCATCATTCTCCCTCGAGGCAGCTGCGTGTATTAAATCACGCTAAACGCGAGAGCTCGCCGGGACACGGACGAAAATGTCGGAGTCTCTTTCTCGATTCGGGTCGAATGCAGATTGCGATAGACCGGCCCAGCGAGATAACTGTTGCTCGGTAGAACGACAGATAAGCCACGATTGTGCGGAAAAGCGTAAGAGAGGTTGGATGTAATTAACGTTGATATGATGCGCCGTAGGGAATGCGAAAACCAGAAGGGTTGCGACGGGGGTGTAATTTGATGGGTCTGATATAACGCGGCCAGTGCGTGATTCCTCCGCGTGATGCTCGCTTGAAGTTGAAAGGGCAACTGGCACGACGTAGAGATGCCGGCCTCCGTTTTGATTAGAGTAAAAGTCCGTTGTCTCCGTTTGAATCGGGGGGGGGGGGGAATAAATTAAATCGTAGATACCACGGGGACCAATCTTTCCTGAGAATTCTGAGTTTAAAGATTCGAAATTCACACTTTGAAAATCACTTATCGAAACTTCAGTGTCACGACTTTGGGTTGCTACTTTAAATCTCTGCTAAACATCACTTTCTGAAGCCAGTTTGTTAATCCAAATATAAAATCAAGATCAACCCTATCAACCTACTAATTTAAATCAACTTCGTTGGGAACTGTTAATCGTTTAACTATTCCTTTCAAAATTTCGTTTCATCCCTTGTGTAATGGTAATTCATTCATGAACAATTCGATCTTTAGGTATTATATGGATGCACAGAATGTGTTTTCCCAAGGGAACGTAGTTGAAAGATGCAACTCTCTGGAACACATTGAATCGTAGACAGTTTTTAAACGCTGCTGCTGCTGCGTTTCCAACGTTGATCAAGGTCTGAATAAACAAGCTGACAATATCTGTTGTTATACGAGCGACGGCCTCGTCTCTGGTTTTCCGTGTTGCTCGTCAGTCAGCCCGCTGACGGAACCGGATTAACGCACGGAAACTTAGTCTCGTTACTGAAATACTGATAGATGCCTCGCATGCACATGAGACGCCATGTTTAGAGCCTGCGAAACGAAAGGGATGATGGTGATTTTTGAAAGTAAAACATAATATAATGATTTAAAAAAGTAAAAATCGTCTTATTTGACACCATGTTTAGAGGTTAGAAACGAAACAAGTGATTTTCAAAAGAATGCAAAACGTAAGATCTTTTTGATCAAATTCTTCGAGTATCTTGTTGACGCATGTTTAGAGGTTAGAAACGAAAGGGATGATTTTCGAAAGTAAAACATAATATAATAATAAAAAAAAGTAAAAATCGTCTTACTTGACGCCATGTTTAGAGGTTAGAAACGAAACAAATGATTTTCAAAAGAATGCAATAGGAGAAACGTAAGATCTTTTTGATCAAATTCTTCGAGTATCTTGTTTGACGCCATGTTTAGAGGTTACAAACGAAACGAATGATGGAGATTTTCAAAAGTAAAATATAATATGACAAAAACGTAAAACTCGCCTTGTTCGACGCCATGCTTAGAAATTAGAAACGAAACAGATAGATGGAGATTTTTCGAAAGTGAAATATAATATAATGGGAAAAACGTAAGAAAAACCTTAATTGACGCCATGTTTAGAGGTTAGAAACAAAACGAATGATTTTCAAAAGTGGAATGCAATAGGGGAAACGTAAGATCTTTTCGAGAATCTTGTTTGACGCCATGTTTAGAGGTTGGAAACGAAAGGGATGATGCAGATTTTCGAAAGTAAAACATTATATAATGATAAAAAAAAGTAAAAATCGTCTTATTTGACGCCATGTTTAAAGGTTAGAAACGAAACGAATGATGGAGATTTTCAAAAGTAAAATATAATATAATGATAAAAACGTAAAAATCGTCTTATTTGACGCCACGTTTAGAGGTTAGAAACGAAACAGATAGATAGAGATCTTTTAAAAGTGGAATACAATATAATGGGGAAAACATAAGATCTTTTTGATCAGATTCTTGGAGAATTTTGTTTAACGCCATATTTAAAGGTTAGAAACGAAAGGGATGATACAGATTTTCGAAAATAAAATATAATACAATGATAAAAATCGCATTGTTTGACGCCATGTTTAGAGGTTACAAACGAAACAGATGGATGGAGATTTTTCGAAAGTGGAATATAATACAATGAACGTAAAATTTCTTGGTCAGATTCTTAATTGCACAGATGGAGCACACGTTACAAGCGAGAACAGTGAAATCTTTCACGGGATCAGAGTTACAACGAAATATTCTTAGAAACTTCTGAATCAGTCGTACGATGCAAAGGAGGACGCACTGGTGTAAGTAGTTTTGTGAGTAACATAAATAGATCAGTGGATAGGATTTCGAAGTCAAGTTGATGTCCGTCCCATTTGCGTCGCAACTTTTTCCTACGGGCGAGCTCATTAACCCAATTCGCAGACTTGTTCGAGTGCTGCGGCAGCAGGGCAAAAAAAAAAAAAAAAAAAAAAAAATAACGCGAATGGAAACCTTCCACCAAACCGCTCCCTCTTTAAACAAGCTTGCGTCGTTTCAAAAATTATATTTTCTATTCGTCTTGCTCGACGAAGCAAGCAAAAGTGCCCGAAAGTAGAAACAACTAGATTCTACTGATGGATCCGTCGGGGAAATCTTCCTTGAAAAATCAAAAACATACCCGACAGAGAAATCCTCGGCTTCGAAACTTCCTGCAACTGAAAAGCCTTGCCAAATCGAATCTGAAATTCGGCAACGAAACTGAGCCGAAAATACGTAAACTACGTTTAACGCCAACAGGAGGAAGAAGCAGGGACGCGAGATGGGATCTGCCAGCCTAAATACGTTCGAGAGACAAGCACAAAGCCACGCTGCTCTCGTGGAGGGCAGCTCATCAAGGGGATCAAGGGGGCAGAACCCTCTGTCTTCGCGTTCGCGGTAAACGCAATCCATCAACCCTTCCTTTCCGGCCTGCTCCCCTCTCCCTATAAGCAAGGCGGATTAACGTTTCAAGAATCGCGGAGTCACCGACGAAAATTACCGCGCATTGACGATTCCTGGCCAGAGATCGGCGAGCGGTGAAAGGATCGCGGATTACGACGCACTGCTCTCGCGTTCGAGGGTCCCGAAGGTCCTCAAGGGAGCCACGCAACCACGGATTCCGAACAAAAGACTTGCTCGGGAGCTGCTGGTGATCGGTTCTCGTGTTTCACGCACAATCCTTCTAGACTTTCACAGACAAAATTTTTAACAGACTTTCGCTGGCCTGTCGCAATTTTTCCACTAAATGCTAATATAGCAATGAATATTGTCGTATGTACTGTACCGTGAAACTATCATGTTTTAGAGTGATCTGTCTCCTCGCACGAATGAGCGAAAGATTCCATTTCTCTGGATTTTGGCATATATGTACTATAAAAGAAAAATTATAGTATGGTACCTGAGATAAATTACAATATTTGAAAGAAATCTTTTATATAATTAGTATTAAATGAAAGATTTTCAACTAAGAATTTTAAAACCTCGACGTTTCGTTACAAAAATATCTAATAACTGTTCCAAAGATACAATTTGATGGATCACGCTGCGTAATATTAGCTCTACCCAATGTACACGTGTACTTATCTATATGTTCGTTGCTGTATATTGGTTTATCTATCGCAGGACTTTCATTGCTGCATATTGTTTTATCTACTGCAGCAACGAAACGCTCCTTCCATATCGCGTACAAATTTTAATAAATCCGATCCACGATCGTCCGAGGGACAATCTCTGTTATGCTCTCGCGTGCGCGGCTAACGTTAAACGCAAACTTTAAACGACCAGTCCATATTAATTTGAGGATCACGCGACAACGTCGTCTGCGCCTCGAGTATCGTCCCAGAAACGAATCCCCCTTTTATCGGACCCCGTTGCGTTACGACTCTGGCAGAAATTAAAATCCACGAACGCGTAATCACCTCAATTACCGTTGTTTTACAAACTGTGTGCATTAATAATCGATTATGGCATTTTATATGCGTAGATTAGTTAACAAATGACAGCTCGAAAGTATCCTCTCCATTTGCCTGGTAGAGAAATCAATAGATCGAGAGAGTGGGGGAAATTTCAATGTAGTGGGGGGGGAGGTCGACGCAATGGAGGGGGTAGCGCTAGCAATCAGAAAAGTGGGGGGGAGGGCAAAGACCCGCGGGCCGCCAGTTAGCCAACTCTGGTTTAAAACACACTAATATCATGCATTGTCAGGGAAGTAGATATTGAAAATTCTGTACACACTGTAACGTAGGTTTTCCATTTAAAAAAAAAAAATAGCAGAATTTTTACATTTTCCATTTCAGTTTTTATCAAAAACTTCAGCTTTTACAAAAGCTGTCATCAAAGTCTATTTGGCGCTGTAATTTATCACATTTTAAAAGAAATGTGTGTTGGTATTTGTTTATGATCATAGTTGCCAACAAGACCAACGTGAGTTTCATTCCGTGGAAAGTTCCTCGCCGAACGAAGCTAATTTCTGTTCAAACAAGCAGCGAGACACAAGGATGCTGTCCGTCGCGAGTGATTATCGATGTCGTCTGTCAGTTTGCTCGAACCAGTTTGGAAAGAAAGCATCAAAGGATTTTTTTCAGTGGCTGTTCGTTAAGGGACCGAGAATTCTTTTTTTTACCCGCAGTCGAGCCGCCGCTGTTTGTACGCGAGTCGAGGAGAAATAATTTATTTGCCTTCGTAGTCGAACGATTTCACCTTCCGATTTTCTTCCCCTCTCGCAGAATGATCGTATAAACCCGACTCATCGTTCTCCTCCATTTTCTTGTGTTTCAGGTACGTAGTTTTGCCTGCCATTGGCTACGAATGAAACAGCTGACGAACGAAAGGGATCGAGGTAAAAAAGATTAAAGATATTTTTCGATGTTTTTCTTGGGTATAATTCTAGGTCTCTAGTGATAATTCTTATTTTCTTATTTTCTTAATTATTGTGTGTATTTCGATTGAAAAGAGTTATCTTTATAGAATAATTAAATACATTTAAAATACCAAGTATAATACAACTTTACCTGTCTGAACAAACACGAAGAGACAAACAGTTCGCATCGAACTTGACGCGAATTCTTTATTATTTTATTCTAAAATTTTTTGCAAACTGTTGCATAAACGTTTTAGCCATCTGGCTAATGCACTATTACATACATGCATGTATGTACAGGATAGAAAAAAAAGTTTGTCCCTGGCTATTATAGGTGAATTCTGTACTTTCGATTTCATGAAAATACATATAAAGAACCTGCTGCACCTTGAATATTTTTTGCATTGTATTCTACTTATCACGAAGGTAAAACTTTTCCAAGGACTCATAAGTCGCAGCCTAATAATTCTTTTGAAAAGAATTGCAAACAGTTTTCTTAATCATTAATCACGCGTGCGTTCTAACAGCGACTTTATTCCTCCGGTTCTCAAGGCGTGGATGTAATCTTTATATTTCGAATAATGTTAACAGTTAGTTCTATTATTGATTTAGACTCACATTGATGCTACAACTGATGACAAATCAAATGTCAGTGAAACCGAATCCAGAGCCATAAAGTCGCTGTTAGCACGCAACGTTAAATGACTAAGAAACTTTTTTCCAAGCGAACTATTCAGGGTTGCGGCCCTATGGCTCTTTGTAAAAGTTTTGTATTCCCATCAAATCGAAAATGCAGAATTCATCTTCCATTGCCACGGACAAACTTTTCTTCCCACCCTATGCATAAAACAATAGAACTGATGTGACGAACGCTATTCGATCCGGCCAGACGTATCCCCCCCGTGATCTTCTTTTTCGAAGTCCAGGCAGATCGGGGATTTACCTTTGACCGTGACATGAAAGGAATTAGAGCTTAATAAATTTCGGGCGTCGAGGCCCTCCCCCGTATTCGATTCCGTGAGTGTATCCAGGAGACGAACGATAATATACGATTCGACGAAGCGCGAATCGTGCTCGCTGGAAACGCGCGAAAGAGATTCTTCGGTGAGATCGGTCGGTTCCCTGTCGCGGCGGCCCTTTGATCTGGTCTACCCTTCGAATTTTCATTCCCTTCGTCGCCAGCCCACCCTATGCTTTCCTCCGTTAATTTCTCTTTTTTCCTGAGCGGTGACACGGCCCCGGTCCCGGCCGGTAATAAGCGCGATGCCAGCTCGCTCTACCGTTTAAACGAAAGAAGCATTCCGTTTCTTTCTTTCTTCCCGTATTCCCATCAACCAAATGTGTGCCCAGCGGCCTCGTATTCGACGAGACGCAGTCGGTTTC
>CAJDYZ010010020.1:12327-26956 GCA_903986555.1 Heterotrigona itama | reverse complement strand
TCTCTCTCTGTCTGTCTTTTGTCGCGTCGAAAATAATCGGTCTAACGCCCGATCATTGATTATCTTGCCTCCTGGTTTTCCATCCGCAAGAGCAAGTTCTCCATCGACCATCCGGTCGCGTTCAAGATCCTGTCGGCTTTCGTTAAGGATCCCACGAGTAGTCACGCAACTCGTGGCCCCGTTCCGTCAGCCACGTCCCAGCTACGTAAGATCGGTCGATGAATTCATTCGTATCGGCGAGACTTCTCCTTTCGCTCGTCCCTTTGTAGCGCCGGACCGAGCTCGGCTCTCGGGTCGCCGGGCGAGATTGCCAGGATGGTCTCGGAATTTTAACGCAAGTATTCATCCGGAAGCGGCCACATTCTTGCGTTAATTTTGCTAGAGTATCAAGGTAGGTAGTCACGGAGGCTGACTTGGTTATTAAAGGGACAGCTCGACGTTCCCGCTTTCGACGAGGGCTCGTTCAAAAGGGGGAATACCTCGAGTAGTCCTGCGCAAATAATTGCACAAAGAATGAGACAAAATAGATAAATAGGGAGCGAGGGTGGATGGTTGCCTTAAAAATGCAATTTGCAAGGCAGAATGTCCCTCGCCGCTTTTCGAGGAGCTTGCATTAGGCCCTCGCCCGGTAACTGTCAAACTCAATTTGAGACTGTATTTTAACCAAGGAGGAGCCGACCGGCAAAGTGGAGAACCGTGTAAGCAGAACTATTTCGTTATTTAAATCTATTCTTCTAATAGTCGCCGCGATAATGCGCTGAATTAATCATAAGGATTCCTTCTCCTTCCCCTCCCCGCCGCCTCTTTCTCGCATCTCATTCGAGGCTTTTCCCGCCCCAAGAAACGAAGTGGCGATTAAAGTTTTGCAGCCCCGCCTCGGAAGGATCTCGATGAGGCTGAAGCCTGAAAGCCTCCATTCGGAATTGCATAGATACCGTGCACCTCTTTCCCCTTTCCGCAAAATCCGTCGTCCCGTTTCTTACCTTTTTGACATTTTCCTTGATCCTGGATCTTTGTCCGAGCATCGTTTGTCATCCGTCGCTTTGACCAATCTTGCGCGTAGAACTTTAAGCGACGAGCAAAACTGAGCGCACGTATGGATTTTTAACGTTGATGATATTTTATCAAGTGTCTGTTTTGTAAAGAACAAGAAAAGCAAAATGTATACTGTTGTCGTAGAATGATTTGACTTTGCAAAACAAAAAGAAAAAAAAAAATTTACGATCTCGTTACCATCACTATTCTGTCAAATATAAATTGCTTTCGCGGAGCCAATTCTGCACCACAATTAATTCAAATGAACAATCGTCGATACTTTAAACTGTTATAACTTCGTCAAAATAAACGTCATGTAACAATTCTGAATTCAGTTTGTTTTTCCACGAATATGAAAACTTTTGAAAAAACGTTTTAAAAATTCACATATATGTGAAAACACTGAAAAATTTTATTCATAACCAAGTTCAACGGTTTTGAAGATTAAAGTTTCCCATTTGCAACAACCTCTCAAAATTTGCTGTACGTTCTTTCTTCATCATTTTAGCGACGAACAAAAATTCAAAAAATCCCAACATTTTGTCATCTAATCTTAATGTTCAAAGTTCAATAAAATTGCAAAAAAAAAAGAAAAAAAATAAAAAGAAAGAAACAGCAAGTTTTAAGAGGAAATTTCAATTTCCAAAACCAAATTGGTGAATCCAGTTATGCAAAGAAAAATTCTTTTCAATGTTTCTACAATGTTAATTTTTGAGAGTAATAACAGTGTTCTCATTCACTGCACAATGTAAAAATATCTTTGAAAGCAATGAAGCTTAGGTCCGTCAAAGTGAAAGCTTCACGATTTCAAATGAGACCAAGTAAATCCTCATACAATTTGCAGAGTCAACAATTTTTCACCACTACGTGTTCAGCTGTGTTCCTCACTGGACACAGTGTTTAGAAAGAGAGAGAACGTTTCAGAAAGCGGCGTTTTATTTTATTGTTGAAACCCGCGAGAGAGAGCCAATCGACTTTCACGCGCGACGGATGCAACTTTCAGTTATCGCGATTGTCCGACGACTCTTGGAGATCTCGTGAAGCGTACCCAAGTCCAACAATGGTAACGGCGCCGCTCACGTTCGCCAACAGATTTCACCTGATCCGATATCCTGTCTTGAGGTGAACTTCACCCCGAGACTTCACAAGCCGGCCCATGAATATTGCATCAGCAGAAAAATAGCCCCGAGGTCGCGGTCTACTCGCTGCGTTTTTATTTCCGCGGATGAGACGAAGCGCCGATCGCGTAATCGACGACGATTTATCTCGTTTTCGCGTGGTCCTCCGCACGTTACTCGCACAAGCATCCGTTTTTACCAACCGACTGTATATATAATACAGCCTGCAGATCCTATATGTATATACTTGATAGTTCCTATTATTCCGGCTGAGAAATATTCCGCTTTCCCCTTATTTCCATATTCTCAAACATTCTACGTTCCCATTTCTATAATATTATTCTACCGGTTTCATGTTTCTCAAATATTCGTCGGCACTCCCCCGGCCATTTATTCGACGGCTCGGTTCCACCAACCCATGTCAAATAGTTGCTTAACGCACGTCGTCGTAACGCGGATTATCTTTTCCACAGGCTTTTCTAACCGTACGATTTTCCTTTGCTGTTCCAGGTACGTATAACGGAGCCAGAGGATCCGCGCCCCGCGAAACGCTCGCGTAAATCACCGTCTAATTGACACCATTATCCCCAATTAGCCACGCTAATGCGATTACAGATCCAGGTCAGTGTGAAATATTTCTCGATTCGAAATTTTGTCTATCGAGGCCCTTCCCCTTCGAGTTGACTACCGTTGGCATTTGTTCGCGATGACGATCCGTTTGATCGAGCAATCGAATCAAAACTCGATCAATTTCTACAAAAATTCGAATTTCCTGTGCCTGATCTTTTAACTTTCAGTACATACATATCAGTAGAAGTTTTTACATTAAATATCGTTTAGGATAGTTGAACGTTTCTCAAACTTAAATCCAGTAATTTAACCGGTATATTGATTTTTGCAGCCGTGATGAGAAAGCTCATTACCTTATGGCAATATTGTTTTAGAATTACGCGATATTTCAGAAGTTTAAATTATCACAAACATCGAGCGTGTGAAACTGAAATTCAACAGTTGGCTTTGTGTGATTTATAATTAAATATATTAAATTACTCTGTCCCTTAGACTTGGACTCTACTTGCTTTTGTTCAATTTATAATTTGATGTAAATTACTCCCCTGCCCCTTTCAAAAAACAAAACGAAATAAAACAATGATATAAGAAAGCAAAACAACAAAAATACAAGAAATCGAAACTTAATGAGAAACTCAAACTCCACATTTGGCTTCATTCGATTTAGAATTAAATATAAATTAATTAAATCTCCTCCGAAGAAAGAAAGAACAAAGGCATAAGAAACTAATACAAAAGCAAATATAATTCTCAGTAACATATAGAGCATATCAATTAAAATATCGCGGCGGTTTAATCTTAAACAAGAGAATTAGAGCCAGGAGATTTTGCTGAACGATCAAAGTTTGATCGCTGCACGCGCGTGTGTAATGAAATTCATACCGTCAAGTCCTGAACGATTTGGCCCCGGCGGCAAATGGAAATCAACCAGTGTCCCATCGTCACGGTGCCCCCATAAATATTGATTTCCTATCGTTCGTGAGCATAACCCGACGGAGATCTTGCCCGGTTGTTCTCGTCGGCCAACATCCGCACCGACGTGAATTCGTTCGGATTACCACTCGCTCGTGCCGCTCTCGTTTCCTAATCTTTGACCACGTTGTTCTTCAACATTTCGGAACCATTATTCGGAGAGACAACACCGGAGTTGATAAAGTAGTCTTTTCCATGTTTGTATCATGCGTTTCGATCTATCATTAACACTAAACGTATCGAAGCGGGGTTAAATGACCCCTTTTCAAAATTTACTTTAAATAAAAATATATGTTTGAATATTTTCTTTCTTTTAATAAATTAAGAATTTCTTTCTAAAAATCAATGTTTATTCATAAAGGGTCAAATGACTCCTTATGGTAAGATAAGTATTGTGAAATGCCGGTACGTTTAGTGTCAAAGACTTCGGAATGAATATCAATGAAATTAAAATGATAGAAAAGAATCAATGGATATTAAAATGAAAATCAAAATAATTTATCATCAAGGCAGAAATTCGTTCCTCGAACATTTGTTCCGTTAATGAACAAAATTTGGGGACATCTGTCGAAGTTGCAAATGAGAATATTCTCTCCACTGATGATGTCTCCAAGACGGGAGTGTTACATTTTACAAATACTTGTTACAAATATATAATCATGGCGCGTGTCTGATATTTCTTTTATCATCGTCAAAAAAATTGAGCGATATCCATTTCAACTTGTGTCTGATAGATAAACGTGGCAACTCTGCCGGTAGTGGTAGAATGAGAAATAGTAAATATAGATATTGGACGTTATACCTCGAGAAACCAGTTATTTCTATTAAGATCAAATAACAAATAAAAGTCCTGGCAAATGGTAGATAATTTATCTCACGAAGTGACAGACGAATCATTCAACTGGAAGAAAATTAATCGAACTTTGACACTAAACGTACCAAGCGGGGTCACAAATGATCCTCTTATAAAAATTTATTTTAAATAAAAATACATTTTTAAGTATTTTACTAGAAATTAGCAAAATTTACTTTGAATAAAAATATATGTTTGAGTATTTTATTAGAAATCAGAAGTTATGTTGCACAAATTATTCCTTTGATAAATTAAGAATTTCTTTCTAAAAATCAACGTTTATTCATAAGATTAATAAATTAAGAATTTCTTTCTAAAAATCAACGTTTATTCATAAGGGGTCCACCATACCATAGATGAATCCTCCTTCTATATGCAGACTCTGGAAATCTTTCGAACTTCTCGCTCTTGAGATTTGGTGACAGAAATCGATACCTACAGGCAGAGTTAGCAAACGCGGTCCATTAAGAGTGGATCTTTGTTCGTAGATTTGATTGATGTGTTTCCGATTTATCTGCGATTAAGATATAATATTAGAATAAAGAGGTACAGTTATAACGGAGCAATATATACAGCTATAATCGAGCAATTTTGCGCCTGAGAGGGAAGATCATTCACTTCGAATTACCGAATCAAAAAAGAAACTGCGCGCAGATGAAAATAGCAAACTGTATTTCTATATAAGAGATTTCTGATTCTACATCGATCTTTCCCGATTGACATAACTATCATCCGCTTTCTGACAATCGCGACAAACAGACAGCTTTGTATCGAGGCGCGAATTAATGTAACACGGAAGATGACAGTGTATCGACGAGTGTAATTCACTCTCCGTGAGAATTCTGAACACGATCTCGGAGCACCTCAAATCGGTGGTCTTTTATAATGCAACGTATTCGCGACGAATTTAACGCCGACTTCGTCAAATTTTCACGTGTTCGTGTCGATTATCCGCGTCTCGCGCGACTGCCATTTTATTTTATTATCACAATTTGCAACGATGAAGCAGATTTCCATCCTTCTAATGGCGGCAAAGAACGGCCGGGAACGCAGTGTTCGGTCCATGGCTACGTACTTTTGTTGGCTAAGCGCGACCAATTTTCGATTAACGTGATTTAATGTTCAATTAACCGAGCATCCCGCCTTGGGAGATTGCAGACATTCCCCAGATCGTACATTACATACGCAAATCGGACACGGATGATATTAAATTATAGTAGCACTATCCAACCTAAGCTATTGGAACATCCACTTGGACGACGGTGTCGCGGTCGTTTGGAACTCCCATTGAACGCCGTCCCGGCGTTAATTGTTGCGGAACATTTCGCGCAACGAAACGTTCTTCAACACACGTACGACACTCGCGCGAATCTCGTTCGTCAATTGCAATTTGTTTAAAAACGATCGCAGTGCCGACGTGTAATTCTTCCAGCTTCGTTATCTCAGGCTTCCAGTTTGATTCAGTATTCACATATACCTCGGCGGCACGAAGATAATGGTCGTCGAAGAGTTTCAAGATCGTCTCACGCTTCAAACGCAAATTTCTCGTCTGAAATTCTTCGAGCTTCGAGGAAACTCGTATCACGGGCACGGTCTTTCCATAGAAGATTCACATCCCGCTCTTTCCCGAGAGAGTGTGTCAAACTCAGGTTTTCAAATATTAAGTTCAACCCGTTCGAGCGTGGGCGTGGGTTGTTTGTAGACACAATGGAAGAGCTCGAAACCTTCCTGATCTCCTTTACTTGCACTACCTTCGGCCAGTGTAATCAAAGCGCCGAACGAATACCGAAACACAGCCGAGCCGGTGCTGTTTCGGGAACTTTCGACGATCCGATTGTCACTTGGCATTCACGAGCGACGCGTGCGAAGATTAAACGTGCAGCAACAGAGTGTGTGTGTGTGTGTGTGTGTGTGTGAGAGAGAGAGAGAGAGAACCTTGTCAAAATTCACCGGTTCCCGCTCTCTAATTGTCAGCTCTCCGCGGAGCTTTTAAAGGCTAGCTCCCCTCTTCGCCTCTAACGATGATTTACGTTGCGATCCTGCGGAGAGCTCCGGAGTGGAGATGTCCCTTATAATGGCGCGGCGCGGAAAGCTCCTCTTTGTCGTGATCGCGCGGATATCAGAAGCTTTTGCCAACCATTGTTCCGGGCGTGCAGACGCGCACAAAAGCTTCAGGAGCTCGCGTGCTCTCCCTGCCCGCCTGGCGTGTGCACGCACCCGTTCCGTGCGAATACATTATCCGCAACGTTGTCTGTTTCGGAGCGATCGCGAGAGACCTCCCCCCCCCTTTTCCCCCTTCCCGCCATCCCTCCCGTTCCACGCGAGAAATTGCTTAGTAACGCGATCGCGATTTGTTACCCGGTTAGCAGGAGTAAGAGTCTTAGAACGATGAACGTTCGTAAATGTGTTTCGTCGAGAATTCACCGACCAGGGAATGAAGATGAAGGAGGAGAGGAACAAGAGCAGCAAGAAGTGGAACAGGAACAAGAAGAAGAAGAAGAAGAAGAAGAGGAAGAAGAGGAAGGACAAGAAATAGAAGCGAAAGAAAAGTAATCGTCCCGAGGCATTTCCGATCGATTTCACCCGCTCGAAGCCACTCGCGAAAATTAGATTGCTCGAATTAATTACGCCGGTCAATCTCCTACGATTCTCACGCGGAGACACGTTGCACGATCGATGATGCTGCCTTTAGGATCGAACCTAAACGAACTTGCGTGTGTTTTTAATTTGATAATGGTCTCGCTTGTTAAAGGGGCGCCGTTTCCATTCTCGCGTGTATTTTTTCAAGAAACACACGGAGCTCTGAGAAACGATACGGAGAATTGGCCTGTTCTTCGCGAGGGGCGGAATTCCAACGGGGGTCTCGTTTCTTCTTCGAGGATCTTCTATGTTGATTTTTACCGGTGTTATTAAATTGCAGCACGCGAAATGTTTTCTCTTCTTTTTTTGGTTTTTTTGAAATTCACACGCTTTGTTTTCGTAAGACGTCGTACAGGTCTTGAGCTCCAAATTGACCATTTTGCTGATCGTATCCACCTTTTTTCCAAACGAGGTTTTCCTTCAAATTTCTTTTTCCTAAGTCATTGTAACAAGAATAAGATCCGATGTAAAGCTATTATTGCGAAAGAAAAATTTTATCGCACGGATACGTAATAATACGAATACTTGAAGAAGAAATAATATAAAATGGCAGAAAATTAATGTAAAATTCTTATTTATCACTAATTTGTATGTACGTTGTATGTAAACTCATCTCATCGGCCGCTACGTATAATAATAATTATCACAATCTGTAGGAGTGATAGTTGCAACAGAATGATTAATAACATCCGCTAAATGTTCATGGCTTGTATCGACTGAGTACAAATAATTTCGGACAAAGTCGCAAAAAATGATAAAATGACATTTATTTTACTTTTGTATCATCCACAAGCAATGATTTGCAGAAAGCAAATTTTCTGAATATGATCTGCAAAGTGGTTGATTTTACAGGGTGAATGCTTGTACGTTTCGTCCAAGTTACGTCGACGTGATTCGATGTATTTAATCGATGATTAATTAATTTCGTTGTACATGGCATGTTTTTTTCTTTTTTTCGCCAAACATTACATTTACGTTTCCGATCATTTTCATGGCAATTTGATCACCTTAAATGAGAAAGGTTATACCGACAGTTCGTTTCATAGTAATGAAATTACGATAATGTTTCCGTGACAAATGATCTTAACATTCGATATTCTACAGTATGGAATTCCCTCTTGTTTAAATACTTCCGCGAGTCGAAACGTATCCCGTTCCCATTAAACAAATCCGAGGAACAGGAACAAATGCAATAATTCACTATGGAAAATCTATAATAAATACAGTGGATGTTTGATTGGTTCGTTAAATACGTCATACACCGATGATCGAACACGGAGGAGACAGTTTTTCATAGGACGCAATTTCAAACCGTAATTGCGTTTCGAGGTTTCGGCTATTGAAAAATAGATGGACACAGGAGAGTGATTTTAACTCGTTCAACTAATTCGGGGGGAAAGGGTGAAAGGAAACCGAGAACAGAAATCATTTTCCCTCGTTTTCCAACTGCTTCCTCCGGGTTTAACCAGGTTTATTATTTCATCATTCATTTCATCAAACGTATCCCCACAGCCAATTCCACGTACCCGCGAAAGAATTTCAAGTATCTCGCGTAATTCCTACGTTTTCGCATTTGTTTCAAATTTCACCGAGCCCGGCTCGGAACGAGCGCTTATGAAATTTCAAAATGTTTCATATTACACGCGTAACATATTCGCGGAAGGTATCTACAAGTGTTCGCTCGCATACTTCCGCCGGCCGGTGTGTATTCGAACTTTGCCGGCAAACGAACGAATCTCTCGCGAAACTCTCTCCGCTTTGCTTTCACCGTCGCGTCGGGAGGATTAGCGAGTAAAAGAGCAGCTCGCGTTCTCATTCATCAGCGGTAATAACGTCGTCGGCCAGGTGGAACGGGCATTCGCCAACGGAACGCGTCAAAAGAACGCAAATTATTCACGCGTTCGTTAGGCTAACAAGCCAGGGCTATCGATTCGCCGGCAAGTGTCCCGGCCAATTAATTACTTGCAATTTAGCGGCCGGCCGATTGATCACCGCGATTTACTGGAAATTCCAGGTTGAAGCCGTCGGCTCTTATAGCACGAGAAACGCCTATTACTCTCGCCCTCTTAAACGGAGCGCGTGCACGCGTACACCAAACGATAAACGAAACGAAAGAAAGGAAGAAAAAAAAAGAAGAAAAAGAGAAAGAAATTCTGGCGGCACCGTATCACGTGTAAACTTTACACGCCGCGATCATGCGTCAATTACCATCGCGAGGAAGAAGTTAATGGAACTTTTCAACCCTCCCCACCCCCCTCCTTTTTCTTCGCGAGCGGTTAATGTATTAATCACGCACGCCGAACCGCTTTCAGGGCGAATTATAATTAACAGAGAAATTATGCCCGACCGTGTGATCGTGATCCGTGGTGACGTTTTCATCGGGACGCACGTAACTCGAAAATCGGGGAACGATATACCGTTGATTCTCGCGTGTTGCAGTTCGCGTGTGCAAGTATTCGCCGGGTTGAACGACAGACGTGTATTTTTAATTACGGGAGATGATTAATCGAGGGATTTTGATTGTTTTACGGTTGATTTTAAGGGGAGTTTGGCAGTGATTTATTTCTAGCAGAGATCAAATACCGCTATACATTTTCGTGGTTTCGATGTTTTATTGGTATTTCAATTAGTTGTAATGACCATAAGCTTTTTCATCAATCCTATTAATTCCGGTATTATATATTTAATACTGGTACTTTTAAACACTTTCTATATTGAAGTTTATACCGGTATTCTATTATCTGGTATTGCAAGGAAGAATTTTATGAAAATAAGCGAACGAAGAACATTTGAGGGAAAGTGCACACTTTATTCCGAATCTGATCGAATTATTAATATTATTTATAAAATTATCCCGTATAGTAGCTATATAATGTAGTACGAAAAGCTACGAATAAAAATAACATGGTAAATATATATGTAATGCAAAATTTCAAAATATGTAATTTCAACAAAATTAATACCGTATACATACCTTAAATAAAATTATAATTGTAGAATATAACAGGAACAAATTTGTAACTGTAAGATAATCAGAACAAAATTCACAATTTTGTAGAATAATTTCAATGAAATTTTAATTTATTCAACTTCAACAAAGCTTACAATTCAACTGATTATTCAAGAGGGCACTGTCCGCCACCGAACGTTGCTGAATACTGAATTTTACTGAACAACGTGCCAGCACTACGAACTGCGAATTTCATAGTTTGTACATAGTATTTTTACTTGTAGCAAGAACTCCAGGAACGTACGACACAGAGCGTTCCTGGAAGAAACTGTGCAGATACTAGCTTGTTGGATGAGTGGCTGTCATTATTATTAGTATCGACAGTTTAACGATAATCTTACAATTTAGCCATTCACAACATTCTGTTTTTTATTGATATGCTACCCATTTCTCAATTTATACAAATCCGATATCGATTCCAGCGAAACACGATTTTATTTAATTTGTGTTTCTTTATTCCATAATATGATATTTATCGGTGCTACATAGGTATTATACTGAAATACGGGTATAACGTCGCATTAATGACATAATATTGTCATGATATTCGAAGCATTTAGTTCCCATTGCGATAATAGAATAATTACCTGAAAATACTGGTATTTCATCCGATATATCAATAATATATCGGATTCGATCTCTGCTTTCTAGCCGGATAATTCTTTTCATATTTAATGAATAGGTATTTTTTTCCCCCAGAAGAATACTCGTTTGTGATAATACCTTTGGAAAAATAAATTAGCTTTAGCAAGCAGATGTATGCAATTACCCGCTTATAGAATATTTATGAATCATTTGATTAGCACTGTAATGGAGCCTCGACTCTCGTAATTATTATTTCACGGATTTTTATGCGTTTATTGAAATTCGAAGATGTAAAAATGCAAGCCGTGTGCGCAATATGCGGAAATGTATGAAATATTGAAATCAGAGTATTTGTTACGATATTTGCATAGAAATATGCGCAGTTGGAATATTTCATGAAATGTTACACAGTGACAATTAATATTGAGACACTAAATATTGAAACTGTTATAATTCTGTGAAAAGAGATCGCGCAATGATACAATAATACACTCATTTTAAAATTGGAAGCCTTTATTTTTAAAATGCGTCGTTCATTTTGTTTCGAGTTGTTTGTAGACTAAAGAACTTTCTTCTCGAGAATGCTATAAACTGTCACAGTATGTGAAAACATTGAGAAACTTTTTCCCATGACTGAATCTACTAATTTTTTTCTTCTTTTTTTTCTGCCAACTTATTTTGAACTTTGAATATCAGGTGTGAAAATGTTACGAATCCTTGAATTCACAACATGTCAACATGAATTTCAACAATATTCTAATATTTAAAGTTCAATAAAATGGCGAAAAAGGATCAAGTTTTCTGAGATCGTTATAAAGGGTAAAGGCTTCAGTCTTCAAGATCCATTGTAGATTCAATCATAAAAAAAAATTTCCATGCTTTTACGTACTATGACTATAGCATTTAGCTATAATTTATAGCATTTTCGAGAAGAAAAGTGAGTGTATTTATTCATCCGTTGCGTAATGTAAATAACATTTTTTCGGAATAAACTGAATAACGCGTTTTGAAAATAGAGGCTACAAGTGTTAAAATGTGTGTATTATTGTACGATTTCTTTCCGAATATCTAGTAAATTATAACAGTTTCAATATTTAAAGTCCGAATATCAGTAAGAGTACGTACAGTGAATTCCATTAATATTCAGACATTTAAATTTTATAAGAGAAACTTGCGCTCATTTTAAAGCTTAAAGCTTCTTTTAAAAACTTTCAAAATACGTTATGTATGTATTTTATCCTGAAACATTTTCATCGAGTAACGGATGGGTAAGTGAAGATACTTTTCTTCTTGAAAATGTTATAAATTGTGAAAGTTGTTTTCATGATTGAACCTACAATGGATTTAAAGACTGAAACCTCCTTTATACAACGACTCTCGAGATACACGATTTTCTTTTTATTTTATTGTATTTTGAGCTTCGACGACGAAAATTCAAAAAGATCGTAACACTTTCCTCTTTATGTTCGCTTTCGTTTGATACTTAAAATTCGATAAACTGACGAACAAAAAAATTGTTACAGCAAGTTTTTAAAAGTCGTTGTACAGAGGAGATTGAATCTTTAAATCCATCATAGATTCAACAACGAACATCTATAAATGTTAATAAATGAAAATTTATTTCGAGAAGACAATTAATTTCGAGAAGGAAAGAAGAATCTTCGTTTATTCATCCTTGGCTACGTTTCAGAATAAAACGAATGGCACACTTTGAAATTAGAGGTTTTGAACTTGAAAATGAGCTCAAGTTCCTTTTTATTCGATATATTATATTTACCGCCGGGTATTAACCGGATTCGCCTGTACGTGAATTTTCCGATAAACAGTGATAAGGCGTTCGAAAGATGTTTACGCATCGCTTCATCTTCGACTCGGTCGGGAGTCGAAGGGGAACTTTCAGACGAAGTACACGAGACGTTAGTCGTAGTTTGCCTCGCGTTTCGCCAACGTCGTACGATGGCACGCGTTTAGAATTTTACACGCGAGTTTTATCAAGTACAACGTTACACTACGTATCGATATGAAAACGCGTGGGAAATGCTCGCGAACACTATGGAGGACTTGTCTAGTGACTGGCTGCTGTCCACGACGTTCCTCGCAAGAGAGAGTGAGTGCAGATTCGCAGGCTAAGGTAAAACAAGGAATCTCATAGAAATTCAATCGAAGAAATCCAATACTCGATCGTCCCGTAATTAACGAGCCCTGCTTTAAATTATTTTACCCCACGCGTTTCCTCTTTTCGGAGTTATTCCATTCGCACGTACGAGATATCGTTCCTTTAACTGCACGAATTTTAATTGCACGTAGTTTCCTCGGGACACGGCGCGTCCAATCGACGGGATTTCCATTGGATTTTGACGAATTAATTAGCTGTGAAACTTCATTCCTTCTTGAATGGTTATACATATTAAAGCGAAGAGTATCCTCAATCATCCCCGAATGCTAAACTCAATAATGTCTTCGATTATTCCCATTATTGGTTTTCTAAAAAAATTTTTCACTCGATACGGATAGAATTACACGAGTATTTCGATTAGTAGCCAATAATGAGGTCTTTATTGGAAATCGTTTATTTTGAAATTTTAAGGGAACCGCACTTCTCGACGAATATCGCCGCCGTTAACGTGCCAGATGAATTCAACGCGGTTTGCCCCGGTGATTTTATGTTTCAGAAACTTAATACTTATTTCCCGTTCACGGTAGGGTTGATGTAACTTCGTTTGTACGAATGAAATGTCAGTGCTTGATTAAATCAACTCGTGTTGATTAAATCCACTTAACCGAACGTGAATTTGCATTATATGAATTCCGCTAATACGAATACTTGGCTCTCTTCCCTTACGTGCAGTTCTAGCAGTACGAATGCTTGCTGCCTATCACGGAAACGTGGTTCTAACAACGTTACGAAAGATATGAAATTACAAAAATTTATTCAACTACTCTAACGAGACTGTCGTTTGGCATACCTAGAGTTTGCTTGAATATAATTTCGCAGAGAACAAAAGCGAAAAATTTTAACTATTAATTGTCCATTACGTTAATGTAGAGCGACTTTCATTACTATTCCGACACTAAATATTGAAACTGTTATAATATTGTAGAAGATGATCGTACGGCAATAAACTTAAAATATCATGTCATTCATCGTATTCATTTTTACGTTATGTAACAATGAAGGAAATTCTTTAATTTACAGAGCTTACACACTATTGCAGTATTTTCAAGAAACAGAAGTCAAACTTTAAATTCACGATTCTTTTTTACGAAATTATAACAATTTCAATATTCATATTTAATAGGTGCCAAAATATATTATTCATCGTTTGCAACAAATAGCTTTCAACTCGCACTCGTGCTATTTTTCAAGCTCTGATTTCAAATCTCACGACACGGGACTGACACGATTTCAGAATATCCTGCAATAAAACACGCGCGTCAAAAATTTTCTAACGTTCGCGAGAGTATACGTAGAATTTCGCAGGAAATACGTAGTTTCCACTTGTAATAGAAACATGTTCCTGACTTGACAACAATAACTCGCGCGTTGTCAACAATAACTCGCAATTTCGACGTTCATTCTCTTCGGGCAACAATCCGTCAAAATAGAACCGTAAAATTCACTCATCCCACTCCAAATTTCTCTCCCTTATCTTCCACAATACGTCGCCTTTAGAAATTCTTCTATAGTTCATATTCGTCCTTGTGCACACACGTACATACATATACGTGCCTGCTATACACAGCGAGCGATTGTGAGCCAGCCCCGCTTGCCAGGCCACGTTTCCCTCGTGTGGTAACTTCGTTACATTCGGTTCATGTCGTGGCTTTTGCACCGCGCGATCGCAA
>CAJDYZ010010017.1:39621-51971 GCA_903986555.1 Heterotrigona itama | reverse complement strand
AATAGATATCTTTACTTATTTATATCTACAGTTGATAATATTTTGATTATTGATGTCACTAACACAAGCAATAAAACCGAATAATTTTGTACAATTATGCAGCCCAACGTAGATTGAGCAATGATGTTTTAAAGCAATATTTGATGAAATATAAATGAGAAAATAATCAGTTACCACAAAATTCTCGGTATTTAGTAATTACAACCGCGAAGGTGCTTTTATTTTGCAGCGACGCGACGTTTTAGATAGCATACAAAGTCAACAGCCACAGGTCGTGGAAATCTTCAAAGAGAAACCCAAGAAAAACCATTAACCTGAACGTTAGCATGAAAAAGGCTGCGGTAAATTTGCCCTTTTGTTCTTAAACTGAGCTGCTAATTACTTGACCCAATTCAGATTATAAAATTAACTTGCAATTAAATTAACATAACATCCCCATAACCTAAATACTTTTTATGATATTATCAATTTATTACGTTAAATTGTTTTCTTCAAATTTGTCACAATAAATAGTAAAAGCTCTGTTGACCTACTATAAACTCCACTTGACTACTTTTATTCAAAAAAAATATTATATAAAAAGGAAATATATGTTTGACATAATAAGTTATAATATAAGTTATGATTTATGGCATGAAATAACTCAGTAATTAATATACGAAATATTATATATTACATTATAACATGTCATGAAAAACTAAACATCGAATAAATTACAGAAACAAAAACAAAGATGGAGGAGACTGCAATATTTACATTGTTGAAGTTTTTCTCATATCTGCTTTCACGAAAACTTTACTGTTGTAAATTCATTTATTTCCTTATGAATGATTTATAAAGATTTTTTCTTTCTTTATAAACAATGTTATCTTTTTATTAAATTAACTGTGAACAAAATTTTGCGCTTTAAACAGTCGGTCGTACAAAATTAATTAACTTCTCTATGATTAATGTTAATAACGATTGCAGCAACGTATCCTTGGTTTGAAAATAATATAGCTCGGTAAGAATTTCAAAAAAACATAAAGAACTGCCTTTGAGTATAATTAATATAATTTTTTAAACAAATGCGTCAATAAAACAATGATATTTGTATTATTCTAATTTTTTAATTTGTATTCACTATTTCAGATTGATTTTTGAATTTCGTATCATTTTTTACAAAAGAGGTAAAACGTGTTTCATTCATGAAAAAGCATTTAACCTAGATTCTGAAATGTTTTCGATATTTTTTAAAATAATGTTATTTACCTTCTGTTTGTGCTTAAATTGAACATATTAATTGCCCTTCGTAATACTATTTATTTTTATTTATTTGTTCAAAAGGACATTATTAAAGTATGGAGTTTCATAAAAATTGTTTTTTATGAAACTCATTTTATGAAACATTTTTCATTGTTTATAAGCCATATACGTACTTAACAACGAAATTTTTATAAGTTGTTATGATATTTAATAAAATTGTTAAATCGTGGATATCACTTATTATAGTAATTACAGACTCAATGATACGATATGAAAAATAATGATGTACATTACAGTAGCAACAAAACATAGAAAATTATATAAATTGGAGAATTTATATAAATTAAATCAATAAAGAGAAATTATACAAATTTTCTCTTTATTTTTCAGTTTTACGCATTTTGTACAACATATTCTTAATTATATAATTCTTGTTCTGGTGCAATTCTTGTTACATTGTTCATCTCATAAAATTATTTAATCATAATTGTATAAAATATTAATAACAAAACGTAGACCATATGTTAGTTGCAGCAATATGCTACCTACATAACTATTTGTACGATTATTCTGCTTCTCAAAGTGATGTAACAGCAAATCAGTATTTCTGTAATTATTTAGCTTTATTGTAGCATTATATCCAGCATCGCGAAGGATTCACAAACAAAGAAGTAACATTAAGTGACAGAAAAATTCCATATATGTATTTGGATATAGTTAATTACTACTTAAACGTTGTAACAAATACGACATGGTACGCTATCTATGGTACGCAAGTACTATTTTCCTACTTGCCTAAATTCCCGCAGTGCGGTGCCTTCGCAAAAATGAAAGGATAATGAGCGTATCTAGGCGAAACCATCCTACACGCGTTGCTATTATTTTTGCCAATTTTTTCGTAGGAAGCACTCGACCCGCAAACGGTGGACGTTAACGCATGCTGAAAAGGAACAGGCCATAAGTAGAAGAATTAAGTGCAACGACGTGCCGCCGCCACCCCTCCCCCACCGGATGCGGATATTACGTTTTACGCCGGAGTCACGTCGTGTCGGACCACGTCGAGCCTCTATTGTGACAGGCAAAGTGCAGCACTCCATGTTCAAGCATAGCTGCTATTGAAAATTCATGTCAACTGCGGGCCGTGTAAAAATTTCAACATCTCTCCGCTGGCGGAAAAGCCGCACGCGCTCGCTATCACGCAACGGAAACCCGGGAAATTCGCCGGGGATTCTTTGAATCGCGATACAAGCGCGACTAAAAATGGCCCGGTAGTATATCTTGCAATCACACTCGTGATAAACCATTATCAGGCGTGTGAATGAGATCGTTTTGGAAGAACAAGATATTGATATTTGATATTTCAACGAGACTCACAGAATACGTCAGTGACAGATTGCTATTCTTTTCTTTTCATGAAAATTATTATCTTGTAGATGAATTCAACTCATTATCTTTTATCGTTTTTTTTTTTTTTGGAAAAAAAGAACATTGCGCGTGCCATTTAAAATAAAAATAGCTCTAGACAGTTTTAATTGAAATATTTCTGAAATTAATATTAACAATACGTGATATCTCTTACAAGTGTTTCCACCAACTTATCAAAAATTGATGATATACTTTGTAAATTCCAGGAATTAATTTTTCATACGTGTATGAGTATTTACAAATCAATCAATGTACAAATAATTTAGATGTATAAAGATTCCAGAATTGTCGTATTAGTTTTTCATCAAGATATATCTCAAGCTATTTTATCCAATGAATTTTTAAATTCAAATATGAATGATTCGTTACGTCTTGATTACTATTCTACCGAAAATTACGTACAGACACCCAACACGTTACTATTCTTGAAAGTTTTTAAAATTTTATTGATCGATCCGAATCGAAATCAGAAATCAAAGCTTAGAAATCATTTCATGGCTGTCGGGGCCAGATGAATTGTTAGACATCCGCTTTTGCGTGGGTGTTAATACTAACGATGTGTCATGAACCCACGAGTTTGGCACACGAGTACATCAGCAATCAATGGACATACAATTCTCCCTTGGGCCTGACTCGCAGCCTCACGTTGTTGACGTTCAGGACAGCTTGATCAATGTGTATATCCGTAGACTACGTACATAATCTATTCCAAGGAACGAGACCGTTATGATATGCCAATTTAATATTTGAAATTTAACATTCATTCAGGAGCGAGAGAACCAGTCATATTAAAGAATAGTTCAGACGGAAGATGATTAGAATCTAATGCAGTTATAATAATTTTTCTGTGAATATAATCTTTTTCGTCGAAAATAGTCTTGGTACATGCCTTCCTGATAGATCTTTAAATTTAATTTCCTCGAAAACGAAGCTTTCTCTTTCGAAAAAAAGTACTCTACCTTTTGTCATTTCAACAATGCTTAATATATTTAAATTACAACATCAAAAACTACAAAGAAAAATATATTATTGTATTACTATATACATGTAACAAAAATATTTTAATATGTGTTAAACTGAACAATTTAATTACTCATATATCCTAAATAATACCTGCGCACTTAGTGCTACCGAATAGTGTGGTGTCTTCTATAAATACTAATTCTATAATACGAAAATATTTTGACAACAAGATAACGGAAAATAAGATATTTTTGGATATGTCGATGAAAGACAGATACAACTATTTTTTTGTCATTATTATCAGTGAGATATTTAATGAACTATGAGTAAGATATATAAATAAAAGCAAACTGGAATACCCGAAATTCATTCAAATTTATCCTTGTCAAGGATTTCTGATAATTTCAGAATTGAAATGTGTTTTTATACACGAAAAATGATTTTATACATATAAATAGACTACTTTCGCTGTCCTTTCGATTTGAAACGGATCCTTCCCACTGTCAGAGAATGCTCAGGAGGCGATCTATTGAAGGTCAAAAGATTTCTTCACTAACTTTCTTACAGATGTCAGATCTCGATTTCTCTGTTAACCTGAGCCTATGGGAAATTGAGAAAGACTCTCTCGTTCCCTTTTCCATTAGTCTATCGAAGATATGGGGACAGATAGTTGACATTGTTTGTCAACTCGGCGCTGAGCGCGTTTCGTTTAAATATTTTCGAGGAACTTCGCCAGAGATGTGACTTTTGACACATTGCACGCTATTCAAATGCGCACGGACATGGCCTTCAAGTAATCCAACCTTCCAGTTCTAAAGACGAGGTCTGTGGTTCTAATGAGCCAGCAAGGTCATTGCTCTTTCAAAAAATGACTCGAGTGCCATAAGACCGTGCCATAAATCAAGCTCGAAGTTATGACACAAGTGAAATGTTACACAAGTTACAAGAATTCAGAAAGTATTCATGCATCTACTTTCGAGCAACTTTGAACATCTTCCCATTAAATCATGCACCTAGTGGCCATTTTTTTTTTTTCAGTTCGATTCAGCTGGAATCAGTCCCATTTTCAATTCATTCCATTAAAAAGACTGAGTGCACACCGTGTGCAAAGTTTCGTTCGCAAATAACCAAAAAGACGAAAGAAGAGACAACGAAGTGACGTGGGAAATGGACACACGAGTGCCGAAAATCAAGAGCGAGTGCGCCCTCTTGTGGATACCGAAACGCCGCGAAATAGGTGGAACTACGTGCCGGCAGATCTACATCGAACTGAAATATCCGGGCAGGAAACGCGGACAGCAGGAGTAACTGATTTAGTCACCGGAAACGCGCGCTAGCCTGTCGCTACGGCAAGAAATGTCCTGCAGGCTGGTAACGAGGTTGATGCGTATTGCGGTTGACGAACAGTCGACGTCTCGCTGATGGTCTGTCCGGTTATTGCAATTGCATCGTTCGCGTCACGTCGCATTACCACGTCTCTCTGTCCTGGTTCAACGTTCTAAATGCAACACAAAATAACGCGAAATATAATAAAACCAGTCCCGAGTTTCAGTTACAGATTTCAGGCATTTCCAGATGGGAAAGTCATAAATTATTTATACATATACGTGTTGGTTGTAGTATAACTCGAATTAAATACTTCATCTTTTTACGTTGTAACGCGATCACGCTATAATACGTAATTATTAACATACGATGCATGTGATTTTCAATAAACGACTAAATAAAATGAAATAAAAGTAATCTCTCGGTTCAATGACAAAACGCGGAATATAATAAAAGCAATGTCGAATTTCAATTATAAATTCGTGAAAGTTATATTGTTTATACGTGTGTACGTGTTTTTATAGTATAATTCGAATTAAATACCTTATTTATTACGTTATAACGCGATTTGATTATATAATAAAATAAAAGTGATCTACTGTTATAAAAAATCTGTAGCAAAACTTCAGGCAAACTTCAAGTAGAACTTCATAAACCAGAGGTAGAACTTTGTCGAATATTTCTCAGAGCTACCTCTTGCACGAACGAATCGATTTTCGTTGGATTGTGTTCAATTTGTACTTCTAACCTCTGCGGTATTCTCTTTCTGTGGTAATCAAACTTCTGAACAGCTATCCACTTTAAAGGTTTGTCACAGTATCTTTGACGATGTATATTATTGGATATTAAATATGAAATCTGAGACTAATTTAAAATTGACACAAGATATATAATAGAATTTGCTCTGACAATATTCCGTTCCATTACATATTTTTATTATCATTTACTATAATTATTTCAGCACAGTTTATTGCTTTGACGATCTATTTATTTCTTCAGAAGTCAGATTATAAAAAATGAAATACATGGATGTTAAAAACATGGAGCTTGCATAGAGATTTGTTTCGCCCCCTAAATACTATAACATTTGCACACATACTTGCATTGCGTACTTTATACATTTTTACATCTGGATTTCGCACATTTTACATATTTGTACATCCGCGATCTAATTCTAAAGTCGGTAAAGAGCTGTTCGACTACCTATTTACGTGTGACAATCGGAACAAAAGCTTTAGCGGATATGTGCGGCAAGTGTAGAATTGTAGGTTTCATTCAAATCTGGGAACAAAAGGCTTAACAAAAGGATTTGTGAAGGTGTAGAATTCTAGGTTCCATATGAAGCGGTATAAAGTATCTCGCAATCAAATCCTATTTCATTGCAACTCCCACGGGCGGAATAAAGTATGCGTGTGTTGTGTAGAGTGCCATTGTAAGGTCTACAAACCATATTTACCCCATGAGGTAGTTTTGTTCATTACCGCTATACACTCTAGTACAATAAACATATTGTAAACGGTTCCGTGCATATACGTCCATGAATATGTAAAATTAGTATAATGTAAACTCCATGTTTGTTTACAAAGTAATAAACAGACTGCGGGTCTTTATGCAATTTTTATGGACACGATTAAAATCTAAGCAGATTGTGAATTCTGTCATTCTGAAATTCTACTATTAAATATTATGAAAAACTTTACATCAGATATTTCATATATTTCTACAATTTATATGCACCGTACAGACTTCTAAACGTAGAAATAAAGATTCGCAGTAACAAATAGTAATAAATATTGGCTTATGGGCTTAAAGTAGGCCGAGAAAGGCGTACAATTCACTTGTCACGATAGAAAAATCTCCAGCGTGCAAGATGAACTGATTATTCGGAAATTAAATCCTAATAATACGATACTGAATTTTAAAGTTGCGAACAATTTATATCTAAAATAAATCTTCTTTAACGTGATGTTTAAACAATTAGATATCTCGTAACATTTCAAACACATCCAACAACTGTTAAATTGAATAATAAATTTAATGTATGAAATTAAATATGTTGCAAAAATATAAAAATATAAAGATATGATTGAATTTTTTGATAAGAAACACACACATATATATATAGCAGTACAACAAATAAATAAATATAATATTACCTGATTCAATATATCTTGTATTTGTGAATGAATTTATTATTGCTCAATTTAATAGTTTCAAACAATTGGACGAAAAGCTAATAATCACATAACCAGTTCAATGACGAAGAAAACAAGCCTGGAATGGACCTTTCTCTCAATCTCACAAACACATAACGTGCGTGATAAGAGAATGTGCTCGTGCATTGTTCGGAAAATTGGATTTGAATCCCAATGATTCAGTTTTGCGTTGAATGACGATGATGGGTGAAAAGTGAGCAGTGCTCTTAATATGCATAATCGTGGTGCAACAAAGTATTAAATCAACGATGATTAAACAGTCATTCAGCGAGACGAAAAGACGGCCCGGAGTGGGAAATTCACAGGGGATCTGTTGTTTCGGGAAATGGTAACTAATAATAACGCGCGCGCGATCGCAGTTCAAACAAAATTGAAAGGAATTGGAAACCACAAGTGTGACGGTGATTTCGCGCCGTATAATAGATGAAATTAAAGCCGAATGCGATGCCTGGAAAATGAATGCCCTGTATGAATCACCTCGCTGACTTTGCTAATGACATCTTTCACGCGCTTCGAGCATGCGTCGTGATTTCGCGAAATTTCTGAATGAAATGAAAACTGGAAAAGTTCCTACATTTTAAAGAGCATATAATTCGCAAAAAATAAGAAAACTAGATTGTTCGTCTATTTAAAGAGTTATTAACACTAAACGTACCGACATTTTACATATACCTATCTTACCATAAGGGGTCATTTAGTAAACGTTGATTTTTAGAAAGAAATTCTTAATTTATTAAAGGAAATAATTTCTGCAACATAACTTTTTTAGAAAGAAATTCTTAATTTATTAAAGGAAATAATTTGCAACATAACTTCTGATTTCTAATGAAATAATCAAACATATATTTTTTTTTTAAAGTAAATTTTGAAAAGGGGTCATTTGACCCCGCTTGGTACGTTTAGTGTTAATATTCTGTTAGAAATGTTTAATCCTTTATGATTCTACGTGACGCGTGGCGGGTTAACAATTTTATTCAGGTACGTAGTTTGCGTATTTGTAGTAGTCGGGTTTCAGAAAAGATTTTTCTTTTTGGCTAAAGGATTACCTTTTAAAGTTTCATGTGCATTATTTACTAATCTTCCTTCGTACACTTAACAGAACACAATAGGAAATGTGAGATGTGATTATCATTTTGCAAACTTTTACCAAAAGCAGCTTATAATTAGATGCCCTATTCTAAGATAAATGAGATTACCACGCCCCTACATTTCCCTTGAGGTACAACCCCAAATCATAGATCTATTGCTTCGGCTACCCACAATAATTTATGATCGTACAATGTTAAATAGATGGAGGCTTACAAGAAAGGTGTCATAAATTTATGTTGACATTGAAATTGGAAACTTGTTTTGCTACCAGTTTCTATGTATTTGAGTAAAAGCTAATATTTATATTTATATATTTTCATGCTTCAAATTATATTATATTTCAAATTAAAGAATATTTTTTAATAAATAAATAAATAAATCACAAGATATTTTTAAATAATTTGCCTTGTTAAATTTTAATAACTTCTATCGATATGTAGAATTTTTAAAAAATGTAAGTTTAAAAATTTGCTATCTTCTTAATATCTTCTTGAAAAATGTACGAAACCTGTTCTATTCTGGTTTTAAAAAAGAAAAAAGGACATAAAAGTTCCGATGTTTTTCGAAATTTTAAACAACAGCGATAGAAGAAACTTCTCTATTTTTTCTGGAAATCTTATTTAAAAATCTTTTCTGTAAAGTCATTTCTTTTACGCTAAAAAAATTTGTGTAAACATAATTTTTTAATAATACTTATTTCTATTTCAAAATGTTAAAAAATTACGAAAGAAAGTTCTTCTTATTTCAAATAGCAATCTCTGTTTCATTATTAAAATAGTCTTTGTTTTACATAATGACAAGCAGCGACAATTTTTATGTCGTGTTTTACAAAAAGCTCTTTAAAATGTGAATTGATGATGTCGCGTGAATCATGAATGTTTAATGACTTATCAATTTTTAGTTATATTGTCTTTTGTTTTGTTACTTAAAAATATATGAATCATTTGCTTTTGTCATTCAATTTCAGCATCGTATAAACGACGGATGACGAACAAAAACTTATCTTCTCTTTTATTTTCGTTTAATAGAATCACAGTAATTACTTATATAATTTTTTTCTTTCATGTTCAATCTACAAAACAAGCAAATTGATTTTCAACGTTTATGATTTATGACTGGCCAGATCATTTATCATATTTTCAATAAAAATAAAATAACTAGGACTGACAATGAGAGGTGTGATATAGTATTAAACGAACGTTCTTAAAATAAAGACAAAGGTGAAATGAGCTATTAAAAACTCAATACTATAATTAAAAGAAATTAAAATATCCCAGTAAATAGAAGAAAAGATTTAGCTCTGAATAATAATAATAATAAATAATTTATAAAAATAGAAAGGGAAACGTAGCTAGCTAACATCACGATAGCGAACGAATGTTACAAAAAACGAACAAGCAAAAATTACAAAATGCGCTTCACCGGCGATAAAAATAAAACGCCCATCGAAACAAAAGAACGTAAAAACGCAATAACTATTCCTGTCACAGATATTACAACAAGATGTTTATGCAATCACCTCAAAGCACTAAACGAATGCATCTATACATACAAAACAGCAGCAATAGTTGGAAAAATATTACATCAATAACAGAGAAACATGATTTGATAAGAATCTGTCATGATTCTCAAAACTATATAAATATTAAAAAAAAAGTAACAATAATATCTATCAATGAAATTTTAAAAAATCAATAATGCCAAAATATATATTATAATATTTATATAATAATATATATTATTATATATTATTATATAAAATATGGAAATATCTAATTTTATAGGGAAATGTTGTAAGAAACATTGTAAAGAAAACAGATTTGCAAGTGAAGTTTCAAGAAAACATTGAAGCAATTTCTTCCTTGTCTCTAAGATTTTAACTTTCATAAGTAGGATAGAATTGGCCAACTTGAACGTCCTATCAAGAATCTAAATTATTAATTGACAAGATTAACAATAACAATAAAAAAGTGGCTCATAAAAGAATTAAATTTAAAATTCATTATATATATATATATATTTTTTTTAATTTAATATATATATATATCCATAGGTTATTTATATAGAAAATTATTTATGTCCTAAAAGGACGTAGAATTTTAGATACTATATGAGTTGTACAAATCGCGTCTCGTTCACGAAACGTCGCTTTGTATGTGTAGAGTCTTGTTTAAGAAAGCTCTACAACTCGAGCTTCTTTATTTGCGTTACGCTTCTTCTACGTGTTCTTTCGTTCATAAGCACTTTGACTCGTCTCTTCAATTTAGCTAACATTTTATCCAGGAAAACGTCACCTTCTAAAACTTTTTACATGATACGTCATTTTTATTTCTCTTCGAAGAGTTTCAAACAGTTTCAGCTCCAATTAACGGCATAAGTTCATCAACAACTGCAGTAATTTTCAATTTTATGTTTTTCTTTGGTGATACATTAATAATACGAAATATATTCTTAAAGAATCCGTTATTTTTTGGTTTCTCACAAATCAAATAAACTTATAGCAGCGACATTCAGTTGTCATTAAGTTAAAATTCTTATAATTCTCTAATTCATTTATCAAACTGTTTGAAATGCAATTTATATTTGCGTCATAATATTCTTTCACAGTTTCTGAATTTAAACTGAAACTCTAAAAATTATGTAAAATGTAATTTCTCGAGGTATCAATAAAAAATCGTGATTTCTTCAATGTATGATGTTGGATCAAAAAAAGAATACTAGTATTGTACTACATACTACATACTACATACTACTAAAAGCGAACATAGTGACAAGCAAGTATAGTAACAAGAATAACCTTCCATGCTCTGAATGGATTTCTCATCCAGAGGATGGGAAGCCATTAGTAGCTCCCTTGAGTGGCAACTTGCCGAGCCTCTTCGGCTTATAGCCTCTTCCTTCTTCGGGCGCGATGCCCACTGAAACTTAAATCTAAGCTCGAGTTTTTTTAACAAATAAAAGATGTTTTTCTGAAATCGACTGACGAAGATCAGTGACCATTATGTCAAATCTAATAAAAATACATGTATATTTTAACTGTAATTAAAATATCAATAAATGTATATCAATCTCAATTTTTATCCATTCACGATTGCATTCTAAAAATATTATTGTATAATAATTACAAATACATTATTTGAAAAAATAACATTATTGGAATAGATGATATGAAATTTGGTACTATTATTATATATATATATATACTTGTCATTATTGCATCAGCTATTCAAATTAATGGTACCATAATTTACTGTATTTAACTGCGTATATTGCAATCGTATCGATAGCACTTATAAATTAATGTTCTAAAATTAGTTGAAATAGTAACAAGTGACATACACATACCAACGTAATGTAGAAAATACAAAAATACGTGTACAATATACTAACGGATCGTCAGTCGCTGCGAAATTATTAAATTTATAAACTATAGTCATTGTGTCCATTACCTTATTCTCATCCAAGTAGCACCTGGCATGTAAGTGAGATCTTGGCTACCCTGAAAATCCTGAGCTAGCAATATGATTAACATATCTATTTCGCATCTAACGGGCTAGTGTTCCTTGCATTTTCTCATTTTATTTCAATTTTTACTGATTTTACTTCATTGTAGACTAAGATTTTAGACTTAAGTAACAGAATTTAAAAAAAAAAATTACAATGTAATTGTGTAAGAGTGGGTTCTAATAATAACTGAAATATTGATAGAAATATTCTCAGGTGATCTCTTTATCAAAGCACATTTTTGAAAACACAAAGACAACATTTATTACTTTGATTCTGAAATCTTCCTGTCGCGAAACGTTTTCTTGCACTTTGATACATTCATAAATGATAAATGAAATTGAATTATTATACGTATATCAAATTGAACCATTTCATATGAAATTGAATTATTTCATATGTATATGAAAATAAATGTTATACCTCACAGTCTATTAAAATTATACTGAATATGGAAATCAAATAATAATCGCATTGTCATAAAACATCAGATAAAAAAAAAAAGTATTATTTATAATATCGTAACGTTACATCAGTATTATACTGAGATTAATTATTGATGTGCTATTATTAACATTCAAC